>CM065590.1:402323349-402347288 GCA_033119425.1 Bufotes viridis
GAAAAATGTCATTTTTTGTAAAATTTCGGTCATTTTTGATTAATAGCAAAAAAGTAAAAATGTCAGCAGTAATGAAATACCACCAAATGAAAGCTCTATTAGTGAGAAGAAAAGGAGGTAAAATTCATTTGGGTGGTAAGTTGCATGACGGAGCAATAAACGGTGAAAGTAGTGTAGTGCGGAATTGTAAAAAGTGGCCTGGTCATTAAGGGTGTTTAAGCTAGGGGGGCTGAAGTGGTTAAGACAGACAGTTTTCTTTAGAATGTTTTTACTTATCCAAGTGATTCTAACTGTATTTTTTTTTCGTGACACATCGTACTTCATGTTAATGGTAAATTTGGGCTAAAGTGTTTAGAAACAAAATACAAAATTTACAGTAAATTTGGATAGATTCACAATTTTCTAAAGTCCAATTTCTGTGCTTTTAAGACAGATAGTGATACCTCACAAAATAGTTACTAATTAACATTCACCATATGTCATTAAAATTTTTCAGGAAAACTTCTAAAACCGACAATTCAAGTGAGGTTATTTTGAGGGGCTTACATAATAGAAACTGCCCATAAGACATCCAGAACTCGTGATTAAAACCAATGGAGGAGATTTATCAAACTGCTGTAAAGTAGAACTGACTTAGTAGCCCATAGCAACCAATCAGATACCATCTTTCATTTTCCAAAGAAGCTCTAAATAATGAAAGGTGGAATTCAGGGGAGGATTGGCCATAGATCTTACAAGGAAATTTTCCAGTAGGCCGATGCCCAGGGGGCCGCCTGAGCCCTCCTCATGTCCGACCAGTGGAAGTTTTTGAGGATGTATTTTGTGTTGCTGGCAGCAGTATTTTGTAATGGGCTGTGGTATTTGGCTTTGTTGGGGTGGTATTATGTGCCACAATATGGCATTGCTGGCCCTGCCTTCCAATAATTTGGGCCCGACTAAAAAACAGGGCCACTTTTAGTATTTTTTCCAGGGCCACTTTACGTTCCCAGTCTGCCCCTGGTGGAATCTGATTAGTTGCTATGAGCAAAGAAGCCAGAAGGAGATTAAAATAACTTCAATAACATATGACATATTGTAACGGTCAACACATTTCGATCACAAGATCTTATTCATGATATGCAGAGACAAAAGTAATAGAAGTTTAAATAACCTGTTAAATTACTGAATAGTGTTGATCGCGAATATTCTAATTGCGAATTTTATCGCGAATATTGGCACTTCGAGAATTTGTGAATATCTAGAATATAGTGCTATATCTTCGTAATCGCGAATATTCTAGATTTTTTCCATCAGTACCCATGATCCCTCACTGCTTCTTGCTTGTGGGCCAATCAGAAGGCTGCAATATCTTTGACTTTAGGAGTAGTGTTGATCGCAAATTTTCGTATCGCGAATTTTTATCGTGAATTTTCCCATTGCCGGTTTTTGCAATCAAGAAAATAATGACTGGAGATCACGAATTTTCAAATTTGTAAATATATGACGAATATTCGCCCAAATATTGGTGAAATATTGGGACTTCGAATATTGCCTTTGCCGCTCATCACTGTTACTGGATACTTAGATGGGTAAGTCTAAATAAGCCAAACAACACCAGGGTTCAAAACAGGCCACTTATATAAAAACATCAAACAGCAAATGATATATGTGCAAAGCGCATATAGGAAGCACACAGATTATGTACACGACGGTTGGTATAGAATTATCTAAATATACATAAAAGAATATGCAATATGGGGAAGGTTAGTCACTACATGCGGCAACGCATCCCAGTATAACATTATGCAGGAAAACATCCATGGACCCGATTCAGGCCCCAGACAAAACAAGATGCAGTAAATTACTAACAGCATTATAAGCCAAAAAATATTATATATGATTAATAAAGCAACATAATCATGCGTTTGAGATTTAGACCAGATGAAACATGAATATGGCAGTAAAATATCCAGAAAACCTCACACTTATGTACATTCTGTATCTATCCCCTCCTGTGGTTGGTTGTGGGTATTGAAAGAATTCCCAAACCAACCAGACAAGGGGATAGATACAGAATTCTACATAAATGGGAGTTTTTTTTTATATTTTACTGTCATACTTGTGTTCCATTTGGTCTAAATCTCAAATGTGAGATTATGTTGCTTTATTAATTATATAATTATCTTTTCTGGCTTATAATGCTACTTCAGATAATCTTGTTTTCACTCCCTTAGGCCTCATGCACACAAACGTATTTTGGGTCCACATCCGAGCCGCATATTTTGCGGCTCGAGCGCGGACCATTCACTTCAATGGGGCCACAAAAGATGCGGACAGCACTCCGTGTGCTCTCCGCATCCTTTGCTCCGTTCCGTGGCCCCGCAAAAAAAAAATATAGCATGTCCTATTCTTGTCCGTTTTGCTGACAAGAATAGGCATTTCTGCAATGGGCCGCGTTCCGTTCCGCAAATTACGGAACGGAACGCGGAACAGCTTCCGTGTTTTGTGGATCCACGGATTGCGGACCGCAAAACACCTACGGTCGTCTGCATGAGGCCTTATTGGTATAGCTGTCTGTTAGTAATTTAATGCATCTTGCTTTGTCTGGGGCCTGAATCAGGATCAATGGACGTTTTACTGCATAATGTTATAGCGGGATGCATTACCACATGTAGTGTCTAAACCTCCCCATATTGTATATTCTATTATATATATTTGGAGATTTGGATAACTCTATTCCGCCAGTCATGTACATAACCTTTGTGCTTCCTGTATGCATTTTGCACATATGTAATTTGTTGCTCAGTGTTTTTAGCGGCCTGTTTTCAACCCAGGTGTAAATGTTATATTTAGAATTACCCATCTAAGTATCCATTAATTCAGCAGGTGTATATCCACATGCCTGTAATCTGGGGGGAGGAGGGGCATGCAATTTAAACTCCTATTACTTTTGTATATGCACGTTATGAATAAAATCTTGTGATTGAAAAGTGTTGACCGTTGCAATGTGCCATATGTTATTAAATTTATTTCCATCTTCATGGAATAAAGACATTGATTTTAATCACAGTGCTGGATGTCTATCTGTTGTCCTTAATCTTTTGCCTGGTTATGCAACATGGGAATAAAAGAGCACCATGTGCATTTGAGGCCCAATGTGGTGGTTTATGCAGCTTGTGCTGACAAACTGTAGAGGCTTTGGGGTTAAATAATAAATGGAATTTCAGAGACGTGACCCTCAAACCCCTCAATGCATTTATTAAGGGGTGGAGTGAACATTTTGATGCCACAAGTATTTTGCGGACATTAATGAGCAGAAAACAGTGCAAAATGAAAATTGCTAGATTTCAATATATATGGCATTTTAGTGCCCAATACTTTGTGCCAAGCTTGTGCCATCAGAGACTTACACCTTTTAACTTGTTAGTGGGGTTCTACTGGGTACACTATATTCAATTTATGTAGACGTAAAATACTGTATGGGCACATGGTAGAGCTCAGAAGGGAAGAAATTCCATTTGATTTTTGGAACATAGATTTTGCTGGAGTAGTTTTCAGGCGCTATATCACATTTGCAGAGACTCTGAGGTACCTGAACTGTGAAAACCCCAAATAAGTTACCCCATTTCGAAAACTATGTCCCTGAGGGTATTTATTAGGGGTTGAGTGAGTATTTCAACACCACAGATATTTTGTAGAAATTAAGTAGGAAACCTTGCAAAATGAAAATTGCAAGTTTTTAACATATATGGCATTTCAGGGCTCAATACCTTGTGCCTAGATTGTGCCATTAGAGTTTTAAACCCTATAAATTATTAGGTGGGTTCTACTGGATATGTAAATTCCATAAAAGTAGATATAAACTGCTACATGGGCACACGGCAGAACTCAGAAGGGAAGGAGCACCCTTTGGGGTTTGGACTGCAGATTTTGCTGAAATGGTTTTCAGGTGCTACATCACATTTGCAGAGATCCTGAGGGACCTATACAGTGGAATTCCCCAATAAATGACCCCATTTTGGAAACTATGCCCCTCAAGGAAATTATCAGGGTGTGGAGTGAGCATTTTGACACTACTTCTATTTTGCAGAAAAGAATGAGCACGGGACTGTGAAAAATTAAAATTTCAAGTTTTCCGCAGATATGTTATTTCAGTGCCCAGTGTGTTGTGCCCAGCTCGTACCACCTGAAACTCACAACACTCATCTTAAATTGTTAGGCATGTTCTATTGGGTATCAAAATGCCATTATTATGGACGTAAACTGCTGTCTGGCTCCGCTGCAGGGTTCAGAAGGGAAAGCCAAAAGCCCACTTTTTGGCTTTTGCAGCATAGATTTTGATTAATTGTTTTAGGGGCACCTTTTTGCTTTCAAACAGCCTTTGAGGTACCAGTATAGCTAATTTTTGAGAACCCTATATTTTTCACTGGATGCAGCTGTGTGAAGGCTTATTTTTTGCAGAATGAGTTGTCATTAGCATTGGTACTATTTTAGGGTACATAAGACTTTGATATTGTTTTTTTATTTAGCTTTTTGGGAAACAGGATAAAGAAAAGACAGCAATTCCACCTTTGCTTTTTAGGCTCTGTTTTTCCAGTGTACATTGGAAAATGACATATTAAATTATTCTGCCGGTCTTTACAATTACATAGATATCTATATACCTAGAACTATATAGATTTTAGTTTTATATAAATTTTAGCTACTTCAAGTTCTGATGGTCTGAACACTGGTGCAATGCATTACAATAAATATTGTATTGTATTGCATTGTGTCAGTTTCACACTGGGGTCTGTTGAGCTTCCATAGCTGGCACACCCAGAGGCCTTTAAAAGGCTTCTGACTGCCATCAGCAACTATCAGCATCCTGCAATATCATCACATGGAGCAAATAGGTTGAGAGGGAGCCCCAGCCCTCTGTAAACTGCTTAGATCTAGGGGGTCACCATTGACTGCCAAATCGGAAAGGTTAAACTCCTGGCATTGGCGTTATGTCCAATGTCAGCAGTTACAGCAGTGGTCAGGCTGTCAGAAATAGCTGACAGAGGATAGGCCATCAAGATCTAATTCTTGAATAACTGCTTTAAATTCAACATGTAGTTTATAGATTTGAGAAGCGACCCCACACATGAATTGTCTCAGGATGCTTTATTGTAGGCATAACATATAACTCATGGTAGAATGAATAACAGACGATAATCGAATGGGCGGCACTCACCACTGTGAGTAAAATGTTCCTTTATTCAGCAGGCCAATGCTTCAGTAAATACAGGCTGGGGCGGCAAGCATATCAAGCACACATGGTAATGTAGCGATGACGGCTATTTCGCGCAAAACGTGCTTCCTTAGGCCGCTAAACGTCAGCAGGTACTCCCGTGCTGCCTCCTAAACGTCTCACGGCACAGGTTGCCATGGAAACACATGAGTCAACCGTGCCAAGGCATTAATCAATACAACAACAAACCTTGTTTAAAACAATACACATACACAGTAATTTCACACTAAAACACTTAAATCATTTCTGTCATTTAGACCAAGTTGCCCTAATGCACCTGAACGTAGTATCCACTTTGCTTCTATCTGTAGAAGAAGACGATGTCTATCGCCACCCTGCGGCGGACTGGGGACTACTTCAATGCCTGCAAATTTTAGGGACTGAACACTGCCCTCATGCGTCTCTCTCATATGTTCAATAAATCTAGGACAGCCTTTCCCTGATTTCACAGAGTTTACATGTTCCCTAACTCTATAAAAAAGGCACCTAATACTGACGTTTAGTCACCTGAGGAAGAGCGTTTTGCACGTTTTGCTGTCGCCAATACGATACCATGTGTGCTTAATATGCGTGCTGCCCATGCCTATATGTACTGAAGCATTGGCCTGCTGAATAAAGGAACATTTTACTTACAGTGTTGAGTGCTACCCAGTCTATTATGTTCTGTTATTCATTTGATCATCTGTTTGTGGGCTGGAGCACCGCTATACTGTGTATGGACATGCAGGTGCGTTGGACTCTTGTCATTATCAATGTGAGACACGGGAGCGTCGGGCAGTGCCGCCAATTAGCCTTCTGTTTGGTGGAAAGAATATAACTCATGGTAGAGCTCACCTTTTCTTTTCCAGACAGACAATCATTTTTCCAGATGGCCCAAGAAGTCAGATGGGGCTTTATCAGAAAATAACTTTTCCTCAGTCCTCTGCAGCTCAATCTCTGTACTTCCTGTAGAATATCAGCCCATCCTTGAGGTTATTCTTGGAGAGAAGTAGTTTCTTTGCTGCCTTTCTAGGCACCTGCCCATCTCCTAAAAGCCTTCATCTCATTGTGTGTGCAGTTGCACTCACACGCGCTTGTTGTCATTCCTGGATTGTTCTGCATTGGTGGCGACCATAGCTGAATCCTCTTTAGGAGAAGGTCCTGACACTTGCTGGGCTTTCTTGGGTGCTCTGAAGTAGGGATGAGCGAAAATCACATTTTGAAATTAATGTGCGGGTTCGTGTTGTGGAATTTACTGAATTGCATTATGGATTCCGTTACCACGGACGATAACGCAATTCCATGACGGAATGCATAACGGAACTGATCTGATAAATAGTTGATTTACGTTCAATCTTACAAGCAAGAATGTCTTTACCTGTGAAGCCCTTTTAATGCAAAGCAATGATGACTGCACATGTTTCCTTGCAGGTAATTATGGTTAACTGAAGAAGAATATGATTTCAAGCACTGACAACCCCCTTTTAAGGCAAATACTCTGCTCCTCTAATTCAATCAGCATGACAAAGTTATATGAGCTACTCTAGCCTCGTTAACACTTTCTTCTGAGCTAACAAGAAGATCACTGAAATTATGTTAGCAGGTCATTTAGGGAAGGGCTGAAATGCAGGGCAGATTTTTGGGATTAAGTTAACTTTCATGGCAAGGGATGACTTTGCAATTAATTGCAAATTATCTGATCACCCTTCTTAACAATCTATAGTTAAAGACTATTTGTCAGCAGCTTTGTACCTATGAAACTGGCAGACCTGTTGTGTGTGTGCGCTTGGCAGCTGAAGGCATCTGAAGAATAACTAATAGATTTAATACATGGAGTGCTAGTTAGTGGACTAGTGAGGATAGATAAAAGGAACAGTGCTGTGCTGGCGGGGCCCAGAGCCAAAAAGGCTTTGCTGCACAGTGGGGATGCTGTGTGGCTTCTGGGTCCTGCTGTCTGCTGCTGGTGCGGTGCTCGGGTTCCGGTAGTCGCCGCGCACTGCTGCACCATAGAATTAGAGTAGGTCTCCATTTGTAGAGGCAACCTTGTCGCGGTAAGTGGGCCTATGCTCTTTGATCAAACTGTATACTAATGCCTCTTATGCACAGCATAGAATGTATTACAAATTGGGCTGAGATGCCACGTAATTATGCTGAAGGACAGTCGTTATATCAAAACCATGGTAATGAGGATGTGCGATCCAGATTCACTTATATGCTAGATAGATAAAAGGAACTCTTTTAGCAGTTAAAAAAGCCTGAAAGAACCGGTACTAAGTCTGTTACTAGAAATTGCAGCAGTAGTAAAGATCTGAAGTAAATGCACTTGGCCTGGATTAAAACTACCTCTGTCATCTACCTCAAGGTATTTGATTGAATAGTATAAGTTCCAGTTATTCAGCAGCAATTGACTCCTTGTCATTTCTACCACCTTTATTTTCACCTAACGATGCTGGCGTCACGAACACGAGGAACCTTGTCTCCCTTGCACCTTAAACCACACCACCAAGGGCACGTCAACCACCATCTGGCGGGAAATCCCTGAACACCAAAGTGTTCACAGAAGAAACTTGGCGCTGTCCTTCCATAAACTGCATGACGGCCCAGGGAGCTCTGCTAACCGTAAGTAAACAACTACTACACCCATCGGCCCACTGTGCTCACACATTGCACCCCTGCGGTCCCAGTCGCTGCAATATGAACATAAGACCAACATAGAAAAGATTTGGCCACGACTGTATACACCCTATGCCTCAATGGGCCAACCCATTTAAAGTTATTGGGGAAAAAACAGTAGAGTGTGCTTAGTTGGTTGTTTCCATATTTCCTTCATAAATGCGTAGCTATGAGGAAAATACAAAAATAAATAACCGAGTACTGGTGTTCGTGGATTTGTGGTAGTCCCAAAAATTTCAACTCCCACACATTACTCTTCTATTGGACCTCCACCCAGGGGCGTAACGATCGCGGTCGCAGAGTGTGCGACCGCGACCGGGCCCGGCGGTGGAGGGGGCCCGCTGCAGGCGGCGGTGAGCGGGCCCTCCCCCACCTCTCCAGACTCCTCCTCATCTTTAAAAAATCCACGGTGACGGCGTGCTGCTGGGCCGGGGCAGGACTCGGCGGCAGGAGCCGCAGCCGCGAGTACTAAGGAGGCAGAGGCGGAGCGGAAGTGCGGGCGCGCGGTTGGTCCGGCGCGCGCCTCGCACCATCTGCCGCCGGAGAGACTGCTGCAGAGGACTCCGACTCAGTCACGCTCACGTGACTCACATGTGGGCGTGGCAGCCGCAGAGCGAGCCAGGGCCGGCCGGAGAGAGTCCTCATCTGGCTCTGACCCGCCCGCCGTGAGCTGCCCGCCCGGGGTTCGCCGACCGCCAGCTCCCCCTCGCTCCCCCCTCCCAGTCAGCCACCCGGGCCCGGCCAGTGCGGCCACAATTTAAATTACAGAGCTGCCCGGCGGCCCGGGCCCAGCCCCCAGCCTGAGCCAGCAGCTGCCTGAATACTCCCTCCCTCCTCCCTGTCTGAGTCCTGTGACTGTCACTGTGAGATAAGTGAAAAAGTCACGTGACGTTCACCAAGTTCAGCTTGTTTGTTCAGGCCAGAGGCGCCTGCGGCCTGTCTGTGGCTGTGAGTGACAGTGAGCCACCCATAGATATTTGCTTATCATGTTCAGGCCAGGCCTGAACAAACAGGCTGAGCGAGACAGTGAACATGACTCAAAGGGACTCAGGGAGGGAGGGAGTGTGCAGGCAGCTGCTGAGTGATTGTGACCCCCACCCCTCCCACTGCCAGCCTGGCCCAGGCGCAGCAAGAGCCCGCCCGCCAGCACCACCACCACCACCAGGCAATTTAAAGAGCACCCCCGCCTGCAGTCAGACTTAGCAGTGGACAGGACACCCACATCATCGCCGACGCGCCATTCGCCATCACTGTGACAGCCGCTGACCCAGAGCAGGAGCCAGGAGCAGTGAACTTTCTGGAGTCTGGACTACAGGTAGTTTTTAGTAATTATGTATTTTGGGGCACAAATGTGTAATAATACTAATAGGGTAGGGTGGGGCCGGGGTGGTTGTCTGAATAATTATTTGGCAGGACATGTTGTGGCCAGGGATGGACGAATAACAACTATAAATTATTGGTGCGCGTGCGTGTAACCTGTCCACTGAATCTTTATGATCCAATCCATCTCCGCCCCACCCCTGACCCTGATTTCAGACTTTTCATTACCGAGGTCATCTATCCACCCCACCGCCTGTATTCTTACATAATAGAAATCAGGGCCGGGGTGGGGCGGATGGATGGATGGATCATCAGTGGACGGCAATGATAATGTCTGCAATCAGGGCGAGGGTGGGCCGGATGGATGATCTATGGGACCGGTAAGAAAATATTGCTGTCCGCTGATCATCCATCCACCCCACCAGCACCCTGATTTCAGACATTATATTACCGCCCTCTGATGATCCATCCACCCATCCGCCACACTCTGTGAACTCGGACATCATTTTGCTATTGTTTGAAATCCGGGCGGGGTGGGGCGAATGGATGGATGGATGGATCATCAGTGGGCGGCAATGATAATGTCTGCAATCAGAGGCGGGGGTGGGCCGGATGGATGATCTATGGGACCGGTAAGAAAATATTGCTGTCCGCTGATCATCCATCCACCCCACCAGCACCCTGATTTCAGACATTATATTACCGCCCTCTGATGATCCATCCACCCATCCGCCACACTCTGTGAACTTCGGACATCATTTTTGCTATTGTTTGAAATCCGGGCGGGGTGGGGCGAATGGATGGATGGATGGATCATCAGTGGGCGGCAATGATAATGTCTGCAATCAGGGCGAGGGTGGGCGGATGGATGATCTATGGGACGGTAAGAAAATATTGCTGTCCGCTGATCATCCATCCACCCCACCAGCACCCTGATTTCAGACATTATATTACCGCCCTCTGATGATCCATCCACCCATCCGCCACACTCTGTGAACTCGGACATCATTTTTGCTATTGTTTGAAATCCGGGCGGGGTGGGGCGGGGTGGTTCCTGTGCTGTAGTGAGTAGCCTAGCAGTGCTCTAAACTAGAGCTGGGCCTAACTTGGGCGATAAAAAAATATTCCAACGATAACAATATTCAGAAGTTCATAGCTTTAATGAAGTATAGCATGAAAAATACCCATTTAAAAAAAAACACTTGGGGTCACAATGAGACACATTATACTGTATGAATGCTGCCACTGACTCGGGCGGGGACTGCTCTGGAGTGTCACCTGGCAACTACTTGCAGCTAAGCCTATCCTCACCATCAGAGGCTCTAGTGAAGACCAGATAGCTGCTTAGTCACGCCCCTCAGAGTATAGCCAGTCAGTGGTGCAGGGGGTCCACACCCGCTGATCTGTAACAATAACTGAGGCACTTCTGTTATTGTCTTGTTCTTCTGTTAATTTGTATTGAACTACCCTGGCCCTCCTTGCTCTATTTCGCCTGTTTATATTCTGCCTGATGTCACAAATGTGCATTTAGGTCCGGCATGTGATGGGCATGTGGACTCTGTTCAGCTTAGGTTTGTATTGAATCTGTAATTTCCGATCTTCTGATCCAATAATGGCGTAGCGTCTACCCAACTGTGGTATGCCTCACTAGTGAGGTCTGTATATCAGTTTGAAAATAACTGTTTTATGCTATTGCTGTTTTTGCAATCTCGGTGTTTATACTGATAGCTTTAAAACTCAAGCAATTCTCATATTTAATTTGCAGATTAAATTTTGTCGCAGCAACTAACCTAATCCACCATAATGTCGTCTTACCATCATATGAGTGGCTCACAAAAACGCAAAAAAAAAGGGAAGATGAGAAAAAATTCAGAAACTCCCAAAAATAAGCAGCTATTTTGCACAGGCTGCTGGTGGCTCTGCAACTACGGAGACCATAACTGGTCTGTGTGATGAGTTAAGTGAGAGACCTTCTACTAGTACAGTGACTGAAAGCTCTCAGTCATTGATGGAGGAAGATAGTGTCCACAGTGAAACGTGTAGCTTCAGTCCTAGCATTGAAGAAGTGGAGCCACACACAAGTGCCACTGCCAGCGTACCTGAAGCACAGGAAATTTTAGAAAGTGAGGATACTGGCACTGTCTGTATAGAACATACTCTACTTGGAGAAAAGCATGTTACAGATAGGGGACATTTTCCCATTACAATAACAGACCCCAACATTAAAAATTTATTCTTTCTAATGGCCCCTGCAGACCTAACGGGCCATTTCCCAGAGATAACGATAACAGGTGTTTCTCTGAGAAGTACTATGACAGAATTACAAAAGCAGGCCATAAGATTCCTGTCATGTGGTTATGCTACTCTCCAAAGCTAAACGTTGCTTATTGCGAGCCATGCTGGTTATTTGGTGATCGAAAAAAATTAGGCTTTGAACCTGCATGGGCTAAAGGAATCCAAAAATGGCAAAGGCTCTCCGCCAAAATACAAATTCATGAAGCTTCCCAAGCTCACATGGACGCTTGTATTGTGTATGATCAATGGAGGAGAAAAAACCATAGATGCGGAGACTGAAAAACAAATTTTAAAAGAGAAAAACTTTTGGCGACAGGTCCTTCATAGAATAACCAATGTGACCCTAACCATGGCAATGTCTAATCTAGCTTTCCGTGGTCATATCGAAAAAATAGGAGAGAGTAATAATGGCAACTTTCTGTCTATTGTAGAATTGCTCGCAGAATATGACCATGTCTTGAAGGAGCTACTCCAGTTACCTCAGGGAACAGCTAAATACCTAAGCCCCAAAATACAAAATGAAATAATAGATATCCTTGCAAAAAAAGTAGAGGAAGGCATTGTGAGCGAAATTAAAGCCTCCAATTTTTATTCCATAATTATGGACACAACACAAGATGTTTCCAAAGTTGACCAGTTAAGTCAAATATTCCGATATGTGACTGTAATCAGAGACAAAAGCCAAAGGCCAACTGCAATAACTATACAGGAAGCGTTTTTAGGTTTTCATGTTGTAGAAGACCCTAGTGCTGCTGGACTCGAAAATGACATTATAAGATGTATTGAAAGTAGAGGTTTGCAGCTATCCAAATGTCGAGGTCAGGGTTATGATGGTGCTGCCACCATGAGTGGAGTATACTCGGGTGTTCAAACTCGCATTCAAAAGAAAGAAAGAAATGCCTTGTACATTCACTGTGCAGCCCATAACCTTAATTTAGTTCTACAAGATGCCGTGAGCCACGTACCAGAGGTGTCAAGATTTTTGAGGTGATACAGAGTTTGTATGTTTTTTTGGAGAAAGTATCACCCGCTGGTCTGTTCTTCAGTCACTAACCAGTGAATCCTCTGTGACCCTAAAAGATTGTGCCCAACAAGATGGTCATCACGCTATGACTCACTGCTTGCCCTCCGCTTTCGGTTTGTTGATGTCCTTAAGGCACTGTCTAAAATAATATTGACTTCGACCAAAAGTAAAGAAAGGGAAGAGGCCAGGGTCCTTAGGAATAAAATTGAATCTTTTGAGTTTGTATTCCTGCTTGTTCTACAGAGCAAAGTTCTGGAGCAGATAAATGCAATATCAAAGGTTCTGCAGTCAGAAACTATGGATCTGTGCAATGCTGCCCATTTAATTCAAAATGCCATTGAAGCTCTTAGGAACTACAGAAACCAATTTGAAGATGCTAGAACAACAGCCAGCACACTTGCAGAGAAGTGGGGAATCCCTGCAGTGTTTGTAAATAAAAGAGTGCCCAAAGTGAAGCGCCATAGTGGTGAGCTATGTTTAGATGAAAGACTGCAAGACCCAGAGAAGAGATTTAAAGCTGCAATTTTTTATGCTACTTTAGATGTAATAACATCGCAGTTATCAAGCAGATTTAGTAGCATGAACACTGTAGTTGAAAGATTTCAGATAATTCAACCACGTGTGCTGGCGATTGAATCAGACGATAACTTGTTTCAAGCCGCACTGCAATTTCAGCAGTATTATCAAGATGACATATCTTGCGATTTTCCCGGTCAATTAGTTAGTTTTCGGAACACACTCCAAACTGAAATCTCAGAAATACACACAGTTAAAGATTTGGCACACCTGCTTATAATTGATAATGCTGCTTTGTCATCTACCCTACCGGATGTATGTACAGCTTTGATACTTTTCCTCACATTACCAGTGACGGTGGCATCTGCTGAAAGGTCATTTTCCAAATTATCTCTCATTAAAAATTACTTGAGAAACAGCATGTCACAACAACGGCTTTCTGGCCTTGCCCTTCTGAGCATAGAAAATGATAGAGCAAGAAACTTGGACATTCCAGCTATTGTTGACAAATTTGCAGAGTCTAAAGCAAGACGGCGCAACTTCTAGTTATGTATTTTGCGTAAGTGAGCAGTTTGTTGGGTACAGGGAGTTATGTTTTCAAAGTTCATACTAACCCAGTTCAAGTTGTTCAATTTTGGTTGTACTAAACAGTTAACTAGTTTGGTTCTATTTTAACTGCCTTCTTTTTGGTAACAGTGATACAGATAGCTTAATAAAGAATTCTGATGTTAGACTCTAAAACACTAATCACAACAAATGCCTTTGAAGTATTTTAATACAGCATTGGTTTCTGCTGAACAAAAGCTTTATATCAAAAAGAAGGCAGATGTTACCGACATCATTAATGCTTTAACATAATTACTAAATGCTACTATCTCCATTCCCACAGTGATAACAAATTGGTTCCTTGATGCCTCCTTGTTAGACCTGGTTGGTTAATTTTGAATTTCTGGTTACGAAGCAACACGTACTTCTTCACAATCAAATTTCTGTAAGTAAAAAAGTATATGATTTATATATTTAACACTTCTAATTATGCGCCTTACTAAATGCTACTATCTCCATTCCTACAGTGATAACAAATTGGTTCCTTGTTTCTTGATGCCTCCTTGTTGGTTAATTTTGATGTTTCGTTTGGAATTCTGGTTAAGAAGCACACCTCGGACTCGTACTTCTTCACAATCAAATTTCTGTAAGTAAGGAGATGTATATAACTTATATATTTAACATTTCTAATTATGTGCCTTACTAAATGCTACCATCTCCTTTCCTACAGTGAGAAATTGGTTCCTTGTTTCTTGATGATAAGAAGATGCACAACTCATTCTTCACAATCAAATTTCTGTAAGTAAAACAATTATTATAGTTGATATTGTGAAATAATTAGGCACCAAACTGACAGCCAATATTATGTGGTGATTATCTTTTTTGATTGTAGGTAATTTACTAAGATATGGGTCAAGTAGGTTTATGCCTTATGTGGGGAATCGTTTGGACTACTTGTAATTTTTTTTTTTATTTGTGTATTTTATTTGGAAACATTAAAAAAACAAAAAAACCCTACTTCCTTATTTAAAATTCGACTACAACACTTTAATGCCGTGGGTGGCGGCTTGTGGGTGGGTGGCGGCTTGTGGGTGGGTGGCGGCTTGTGGATGGGTGGCGGCTTTGGGGGGGGCCCCAATTCAAAGTTTGCCCTGGGGCCCATTGAACTCTTGTTACGCCACTGCCTCCACCAATCAGACTTTGATGCCATAAAAGTGTTAAATTATAATTATTAATTTGATACATTTAGGTTAAAATGAATAGAGTCCATGTAATAACTAGGTTACATATATTGGCAATTAGGTTTGACCGTTGGACGATTTTCAAAGAGAATAATATAATCAGCCTGCTGATGAAAAAAATTAAGTGATCCTCAGTCTTTGCCTTTCGTGCAAGTTGATTTATTACATTAAATAAGCAAGTAAAGTCAGCACAAGACTCAGTAAAGTGTTTTCTCCTTCCTTTTCTGGTCTTACTGGGATGTGCCTCTACCGCTATCATGACCTGCAGTCATTGAAAATAAAAACCCTCACTTCCATTTTGTAACACACTTTGTCAAACTTCTGAAGTAGTCTACAGTGCTGACACATTACACAAACCTTTGGCATTCCAACATAATGGGTAGCATCCATCATAAAGTAACTCATTGCATTGTACTGCAGATAAATGTTCAGCAGATTACAGTCATAAGAAATATGTTAGGGAGAGGCTTGGACTTATGCCAGCAAAAACACTGAATCATATTTGTATGAATGACATTTGTTGTACTTCTGACCAACTCATGGCTCAAAGGAAAAGGTCACTTGGCGGATAATAATTCTATGTTAAGGTAATTTAGTAAATGATAGATAGCTGCAGGAGAAGGTCCTTCCTTCTGCAATGCCCCAAATACTCGGTTCCCCTTTTATAGAGTAAAATGTAGTAGCTTTGTAGTAGTTTTATATCCGGCTTCTAGTGTGAACAGTAATTCTATAGACAACAGACTTTTTATGAAATGTCGACTGTACAACCAGGAGGTCTACTTCTTGTTCAAAATTCTTAGCAGTGAGGGACACTCACTTTATGAGACATTCTGACCTCTTGCCATACTTCAGCTCCATGAAGGAGGACGAGAAACTATACATCTTCCTGGGAGAAGAAGAAAACACAGTGATAGCAGCACAATATATTAGTGCATGCCATAGAGTAAGAGGAACATAAAAGTCCCTATAGCCCCTACCCTGGAGGTGTCCATAGCGCTCATGCCTTTATTTCTCTCTTGTGTTAGCAATACTAATGTGTATGCAGTCCTGCCAATAAAATAGACAGGCACAGATGGATGGATAGATAGATAGATAGATAGATAGATAGATAGATAGATAGATAGATAGATAGATAGATACGTTAGAAGTCTTTTGAGTCGTCTGGTTTTAAGATCAATTGTTATATAAAAATCTATAATATCATTACTATACAACTGACTCCAATACTATAGACATTATCACATTACTGCACCACCGTCGTGTGAGTATTCAGACTGTAAGAAAACAAATTACATCTCATCTCTCTTCATTTCTTTATTATATGATACATTTATTCTTTATTATTGTGATAAATCTCATACCACACACAAGTCAGTATTAATCAGCATTGAGACAGACTGAATAGGGTAAGCAATGAATTCAAGTAACAATTATGTTTCACACCAAGAGAGGGCGCTGTGCACTCAAACATAATCCAACCAAAATAACCTGTGTCGTGTCTCTGCTAACTGCCCAGGGTTTCACATGGTAATGGATAATCACTGCTTATGCTATGAAAGGTCCACTTTTACATGCATGAGTACTTTAGTTCTGCTAATACCTTTTATTTATCCATTAGCATAAAAAATGTCCTAGAGTTTAAACTTATGGCTGGGCTGCCCAACAACTAACATTTAGGCTGGGAACACACCTAAACGTTTCTGAATCGCGCGTTTTTGGATGCGCGTTTTTGGAACTAAGAAACGCGCATCATACGCGCGATTCAGTGATTCTCCCCTATTTTAGCATGGTCCATAGGCGCGTTAAAACGCCCAAAAGAAGCTCATGCTGAAGCGACAGCGTTTGGCGTTTTTCAGCGCGTTCAAGCGGGCTGTAAAACGCCCAAATGTGAACCATGCCCATAGGGAAGCATGGCTTTCCACATGTTGTGCGTTTTACAGCGCGTTTGAACGCGCTGAAAAACGCTTAGGTGTGTACCTAGGGTTATTGTTGTTGACTAGGCTTAGAAAAACAGGGCCACTTTCTTCTAGAAACAGGGCCATATATCTTCATTGGTTGTGTCTGGTATTACAGCTTAGCTGCATTAACCACACTCACAACCTTAGAACAGATGTGGCACTCTTTTAGAAAGAAGCGAGTCATATTTTTCTAATCCTGGATAACCCCTTTAAGATTGAAGTGATCATCATATAGCTCTTCTTTTATGGCTCTCTCTGTGCCAACTGCATATCCAAGTCATGGGACGTCATGGTGAGTAAGCGAATCAGTATAAGAGTCCCACACATGCAATCTAGTGACATGAGTGCTGACTAGCTGTTCAGAAGTCACCTCCTTCTGGATGGCAGGAGAATAAAGAAGGGAGTATAGACCTGGAGTTTTTGGCTAGGGAACTGTGTAAAAGACATTATGTTGATGTGGTACTGTATATTGGCCACCAAATGCCTGTGGGAACTGTTTGGGGCATCTTCATGCTGAGGCACTATGGGCCTGATTTATCAACACAGTTTAACAGTGACACTATTTTTGCTGCACATACCAACCAATCAGAGCTGGTTTTTCATTTCTTAAACTGGTCTGGGAAAATGAAATGTGAGCTCTTTTTGGTTCTTTTGGACATTTCTGAAAAATGACACCTAATGTATGACTGGGTAGCACTATGTAAAAAATGACATTGTCTAGTAGTGTATGCAAGGGGACTCCCTGGTAGCCACTGTCTATGGGAGCAGTCTGGCAGGTTCTGTGTATGGCAACTTTCTCTGACAGATAAAGTCACATATTAATGTCATATAAAGGTGGTTGGGGCTTTAGGAGAGTGGATTAGCCTCCCATAGCCCAACAAATCTACTATAATTTAACATAGTAACATAGTATATAAGGCCGAAAAAGGACATCTGTCCATCCAGTTCAGCCTGTCATCCTGCTAGTTGATCCAGAGGAAGGCAAAAAAAATATTCCTTCCCGACTCCGATCAGGCAATCAGAATAACTCCCTGGATCAATGACCCATCTCTAGTATCTATAGCCTGTAATATTATTACGCTCCAGAAATACATCCAGTCCCCTCTTGAATTCCTTTATTGTACTCACCATCACCACCTCCTCAGGCAGAGAGTTCCATAGTCTCACTGCTCTTACCGTAAAGAATCCTTTTCTATGTTTGTGTACAAACCTTCTTTCCTCCAGACGCAGAGGATGTCCCTCGTCACAGTCACAGTCCTGGGGATAAATAGATGATGGGACAGATCTCTGTACTGACCCCTGATATATTTATACATAGTTATTAGATCTCCCCTCAGTCGTCTTTTTTCTAAAGTGAATAACCCTAATTTTGATAACCTTCCAGGGTACTGTAGTTGCCCCATTCCAGTTATTACTTTAGTTGCCCTCCTCTGAACCCTCTCCAGCCCTGCTATGTCTGCCTTGTTCACAGGAGCCCAGAACTGTACACAGTACTCCATGTGTGGTCTGACTAGTGATTTGTAAAGTGGTAGGACTATGTTCCCATCACGGGCATCTACAGTATGCCCCTTTTGATGCAACCCATTATCTTATTGGCCTTGGCAGTAGCTACCTGACACTGGTTTTTGCAGCTTAATTTGCTGTTTATTAAAATTCCTAGATCCTTTTCCATGTCAGTGTTACCGAGTGTTTTACCATTTAATATGTACTGGTGACTTGCATTATTCCTTCCCATGTGCATAACTTTACATTTGTCAGTGTTAAACCTCATCTGCCATTTCTCTGCCCAAGCCTCCAATCTATCCAGATCCCTCTGTAGCAGAAAACTGTCCTCTTCAGTGTTAATTACTTTACACAGTTTAGTCTCATCTGCAAAAATAGATATTTTACTGTGCAAGCCTTCTACAAGAGCATTAATACATATATTGAAGAGAATAGGGCCCAGTACTGACCCCTGAGGTACCCCACTAGTGACAGTGACCCAATCTGAGTATCTACCATTAATAACCACCCTCTGTTTTCTGTCACTCAGCCAGTTACTTACCCACATATAGACATTTTCTCCCAGTCCGAGCATCCTCATTTTATATACTAACCTTTTATGAGGTACAGTGTCAAATGCTTTGGAGAAGTCCAGATATACAACATCCATTGATTCGCCGCTGTCAAGTCTAGAACTAACCTCCTCATAGAATCTGATTAAATTCGTTTGGCATGACCGATCCCTCATAAAGCCATGCTGATATGGCGTTATTTGCTTATTTCGGTTGAGATCCTCAAAGATAGCATCTCTTAGAAATTCTTCAAACAGTTTACCAACAATAGATGTTAAACTTACCGGCCTATAGTTTCCGGGCTCTGTTTTTGGACCCTTTTTGAATATTGGCACCACATTTGCTAAGCGCCAATCCTGTGGAACATTCCCTGTCAATATAGAGTCCTTAAATATCAGAAATAAGGGTCTGGCTATGACATTACTTAATTCCCTTAGGATACGGGGGTGTATGCCATCCAGGCCTGGTGGATTATTTATTTTAATCTTTTTAAGTTGCTGTTGTTACTTCTTCTGGTGTCATACAAGACACTTTTAGGCCCCTTTCACATATGCGTTTTCCTTTCCGTCCTAGAGTTCCGTCTTCGGGGCTCTAGGACGGAAAAATACTGATCAGGATTTCCTAATGCATTCTGAATGGAGAGCATTCCGTTCAGGATGCATCAGGATGTCTTCCGTTCAGTACGTGATGGTTTTTGGGCGTTGACAAAACCGCAGCATGCTGCGGATTTGTCTCCGTCCAAAAATCGGAAGACATGCCGTAACGCCGGATCCGAATTAATGCCCATTGAAGAGCATTAATCCGGATCCGGCATTAAGCTAAACATCATTTTGGCGCATCGCGGATCCGACGTTTAGCTTTTTCTCAATAGTTACCATGGCAGCCAGGACGCTAAAGTCCCGGCTGCCATGGTAAAGTGTAGTGGGGAGCGGGAGCAGTATACTTACCATCCGTGCGGCTCCCGGGCGCTCAGAGTGACGTCAGGGCGCTCCATGCGCATGGATCACGTGATCCATGCGCATGGGGCGTTCTGACGTCATTCAGGATCGTGCTGGGAGCCGCACGGACTGTAAGTATACCGCTCCCCCGCTCCCCACTACTACTATTGCAACTAGGACTTTAATAGCGTCCTGGCTGCCATAGTAACCTCAAAGCATTTCGAAGACTGATCAGGATCCTGATCAGTCTTCTAATGCTTTCAGGCGACTTGCGTTCAGCATTTCATCTGACAGTTTATTTTCCTCAGTGAATACATTGGAGAAAAAAATATTTAACAGCTTTGCTTTCTCCTCGTCGCTCTCTGCAACTCCCCCCTCATTACTCTTAAAAGGGCCGACACCTTCAGATTTATACTTTTTAACAGTAATATAATTGAAGAACATTTTAGGGTTAGTTTTACTTTCTTTGGCAATTTATCTCTCGGTCTCTATTTTGGCAGTTTTTATTATTTTTTATATGTTCTATTTTTTTCCTTATAGTTTTTCAGTGCTTCCTCGCTACCCTCCTGTTTTAGTTATTTATATGCTTTCTTTTTGTAATTTATTGCTTTCTTTAAATTTCTATTTATCCACATTGGTTTCTTTTTGTTCCTTAACCTTTTATTCCCATACGGTATGTACCCCTCACAATGAAATTTTAGGATGCTTTTAAAGATATCCCATTTTGTGGCTATATTTTTAGTTTTGAGGACTTTGTCCCAGTTAGGCTCATGGCCTCTCTTAGTTGGCTAAATTTAGCTTTTTTAAAGTTTGGTATTTTTGTTCTTCCCTGTAGAAACGCTCTTTTGAATGATAATTGGAAGGTTATAACTTTATGGTCACTATTTCCCAGGTGTCCCCCAACCTGCACGTCTGTTGTTCTGTCAGGTCTATTGGTTAATACTAAGTCCAGTATGGCTGTTCCTCTAGTCGGGTCCTGACCCAGTTGGGAAAGGTAAATGTCTCTGGTTATTGCCAAAAACCTGTTTCCTTTATGGGATGTACAGGTTTCAGTTTCCCAGTCTATATCTGGGTAGTTAAAGTCCCCCATAATAACCACCTCATTATGATTTGCCGCCTTGTCTATCTGGTTTAGTAATAGATTTTCTGTGGACTCTGGTATGTTAGGTGGTTTATAGTAAACTCCTATTAGTAATTTATTATTATTTTTGCCTCCATGTATTTCTACCCACAGTGACTCCACTTGTTCACGTTCCTCACTTATATCTTCTCGGACTGTGGGCTTCAGATAGGACTTTACATAAAGGCAGACCCCACCCCCTCTCCGGTTTTGACGATCCTTTCTAAACAGACTGTATCCTTGTACATTAACTGCCCAGTCATAATTATTATCGAGCCATATCTCTGTTATTCCCACTATGTCATAGTCCTCCTCACACATCACTAATTCCAGTTCCCCAGTTTTGTTAGTCAGCCTTCTGGCATTAGTGTACATACAATTAAGAGGTTTATGTATATTTTTAACCCTACACCTTTCCTTCTGAACTGTTCTAGTTCCTCCTTCCATTCCTCCCCCAGTCCTACTACCTCGCCCCAGGTCTCTATCTGCACTATCTTCCCTTCCTATAATGTAATTATCTTCCCCCCCAGTCCCTAATTTACAAAATAAACTGATGGAAATTATAGCTGAAATCTATGCCTGCTCATAATTGATGTAGTGATGTAGGTTTCAGTTTCTGGTGTATGGACAACCAGAAGATGCACCAAATTTGTTAAGAGGTCTATGCCTCATAATAAATTTGGTGAATCTTAGGGTATGGCCACATGATTAGGTTTTCTGGTGCAATTTCAGAAGCCAAATGATAAAAGTAGACAAAGTGTTAAAGACAGATACTACTTCAGGAAGATACTGCAGCAGGAAACCCAAACATTTGGCCATACCCTTACTGCAGTGGAATTCATATGAAACAAAAGTCCTAGTAAATCTGCCCCTCTGTGTGTTGTGGCCATCAGATAACAATCACAGGGTGGCAAATATGAGTGAGATGTGATTCATCTGACTAGAGAAATCATACCTAATGTGTATTGTTGATGGGAGAACAATTTTCCTGCAACAGGGGGTGACTGAGTGCCATGTTTTTTTTTTTTTTTTTTAAAGAATAGTCTAAAGTGTTGACCATATCCTTTTTTTTGTTGTAAATTACCCCAGTTTTAGAACTAATCAGTAGATCTCCATTCATTTACTGAAGAAGAAAGTGTCAGACTGGTTCCTAACTACATATCCCAAGTTCTTTAGTATTTGCCTTTACATTGTGGTCCCCCTGCTACTGGGCTTGTGATAAATGTAGTCTTGGGGCATATTATATTACACCAAAGAAGCAGACGATCCGGCAGTGGGCCCAGTCTCTGAAGCCATAGTGTGCTCCAAAGGTCCATGAGAAAAATCCCATTAGGAGCTGTTTTTGGAACTAATCACTTACCTTTAGAGTCTATTTTTCGGAATCAAAACTATTACACTTTATTGATGATATAGTCATTGGGCCCCAATAAAAATTTCCTCTGATGGGCCCAAAAAACTTGAGTCTGACACTGTGCAATCTATTATGTCCTAATGCAAAACTGGTAACTGGACCTCTTACTGATACATGCCATTTATAGAACCTGTTTCCTCACATAAGAAAGAGGGATGTTCTTGGTCCAGATACAACAGCATGCAATTCCTGCACCCACTATAGTTACACTCCGATCTACAACCACTGTATTAGACTACATCTAAGCAGTCAGTGTAACGCAGTGATGAAACTTCATGTCAAGCATAGCCAAGGTTGAACTGAATGATAATATCCTATATCCTTTCAAAAGGCTATTCAAAATAAATATGCAAGGTCATGAGAATTGAAGCCCACTGGGCTCCACAGTAAATATGGAGGAGCCTGAAGCCAAGTGTGCTAATATTTAAAATGGAACTGTTGACCTGTTCATGCTCAAAGTTGCCATAAACATCGGAAAGGATACAGGTTTTCTCTGTAGTACCGAAAGAAATCATTTGTCAGCTTCCTGCACACAGGAAAATGCGAGAGGAAATGACTGAATATCTTTCACGCTTAGAGTAAGCATTATCCAGGAGTGCTTGCATATGGCAGAACTAAAGTGCTGCACGCATTGTTTAAAGGGCATCTGTCATCAAAACTTATATAATCAGTATAATCAGTTTTCTAAAGCTGGCCACCCTCCCAACAACCAGAACCATGCAGATGACTCCTTTTTTTAATAGAAATTCTATTGTTTCTGCAGTATGCCACATGGAGAGAGTGGAGAGGATAGCAGTGGTTGTAATAGTGGGGGTAATAGCTACTCACGTGGTCTGACCTCTCTGAATTGCTCCTCTGGGCTATGCAGTGATGGAAAGAGTGCACCTGTTCTTCCCCTCAGAGCACTTCTGGTCTTGGAGTTCTCCTGCCTGGTGTTTGTTGAGGTACCCTTGATTTGGGGGTTGTGGTGAGATGCAAGGCGCAGTGCCTTGGTTCAGCTGTAGATGTCGATGCAGTGCAGGCAATAAGGAGACCAGTTGAACATCAGAAGAGTTCTTTAATGAAGAACTAAGTTCAAACACATCAGTTACAGTTCTCAGCAATGGACTGGCAGATGTTAAGAAATGCACTTTTCCACAGTTCTTACAGACCACATGGCTGTACAGGTAGTTAATAGGCCAGGATGTTCCATTAAATAATTCTGACGTTCACTTCCTGGATTCGGCTGGGCGGGCTCAGTGAGCTTGATTGACGTCTCCTCCCGGCCGCGTGCTGTCTTCAATGTGCACGCCGCCGTACATGCGCCATGGTGACTTATTCCTGGTCTGTATAGTATGGGCAGCGGCGTGCACGTTCAGGACATTGCGCGGCCGGACCGGGAGAAAATCTTCAGTCTTCTGCGCAAGCGCGGCCAGAGGATTCAACAGGCAAGAGGTGGCCGTAACCAGGGGAGACGAAAGACAACAATAAGGGGACTCATTTTCTCAAAAAGGGTGGGAATTGGGTAATAAAATGTATTTACAAAAATGATCACTGTCAAATCATTAACAGATTTAACAGTGATCATTGTGATGGGAACACTCCTTTATGCATTCAGGAATGAAGGTGCA
>CM065590.1:402347299-402447281 GCA_033119425.1 Bufotes viridis
AAATATTTCTCTCACTATATTCACGGAGGAAAATAAACTGTCAGATGAAATGCAGAATGTAAAAGTAAATTCCCCATTAAAAGTGCCCTGTCTGACCCAGGAAGAAATACAACAGCAACTTAAAAAGATTAAAACAGACAAATCGCCAGGATCGGATGGCATACACCCCTGTATCCTAAGGGAATTAAGTGATGTCATAGCCAGACCTTTATTTCTGATATTTATGGACTCTATACTGACAGGGAATGTTCCACAGGATTGGCGCATAGCAAATGTGGTGCCAATATTCAAAAATGGTCCAAAAAACTAGCCTGAAAATTATAGGCCGGTAAGTTTAACATCTGTTGTTGGTAAACTGTTTGAAGGGTTTCTAAGAGATGCTATCTTGGAATATCTCAATGAAAAAAAGCAATTAACGCCATATCAGCATGGCTTTATAATGTCAAAAGCATGCCAAACAAATTTAATCAGTTTCTATGAAGAGGTAAGTTCTAGACTTGACAGCGGCGAATCAATGGATGTCGTATATCTGGACTTCTCCAAAGCATTTGACACTGTACCACATAAAAGGTTAGTATATAAAATGAGGATGCTCGGACTGGGAGAAAATGTCAGTAAGTGGGTACGTAACTGGCTGATAGAAAGCAGAGGGTGGTTATTAATGGTAGATACTCAGATTGGGTCACTGTCACTAGTGGGGTACCTCAGGGGTAGGTATTGGGCCCTATTCTCTTCAATATATTTATTAATGATCTTGTAGAAGGCTTGCACAGTAAAATATCTATTTTTGCAGATGACACTAAACTGTGTAAAGTAATTAGCACTGAAGAGGACAGTTTTCCGCTACAGAGGGATCTGGATAGATTGGAGGCTTGGGCAGATAAGTGGCAGATGAGGTTTAACACTGACAAATGTAAAGTTATGCACATGGGAAGGAATAATGCAAGTCACCCGTTCATACTAAATGGTAAAACACTCGGGAACACTGACATGGAAAAGGATCTAGGAATTTTAATAAACAGCAAACTAAGCTATAAAAACCAGTGTCAGGCAGCTACTGCCAAGGCCAATGGGTTGCATCAAAAGCGGCATAGATGCCCGTGATGAGAACATAGTCCTGCCACTTTACAAATCACTAGTCAGACCACACATGGAGTACTGTGAACAGATCTGGGTTCCTGTGAACAAGACAGACATAGCAGAGCTAGAGAGGGTTCAGAGGAGGGCAACTAAAGTAATAACTGGAATGGGGCAACTACAATACCCTGAAAGGTTATCAAAATTAGGGTTATGCACCTTAGAAAAAAGGCGACTGATGGGAGATCTAATATCTATGTATGAATATATCAGGGGTCAGTACAGAGATTTCTCCCATCATCTATTTATCCCCAGGACTGTGACTGTGACGAGGGGACATCCTCTGCGTCTGAAGGAAAGAAGGTTTGTACACATAGAAGAGGATTCTTTACGGTAAGAGCAGTGAGACTATGGAACTCTCTGCCTGAGGAGGTGGTGATGGTGAGTACAATAAAGGAATTCAAGAGGGGCCTGCATGTATTTCTGGAGTGTAATAATATTACAGGCTATAGCTAGTAGAGAGGGGTCATTGATCCATGGAGTTATTCCGATTCTGATTGCCTTAAGTGGGGAAAATTGGCTTCTGCCTCACAGGGTTTTTTGCCTTCCTCTGGATCAACTTGCAGGAAACAGGCCGAACTGGATGGACAAATGTCTTTTTTCGGTCTTATATACTATGTTACTATGTTACTACAAAATACCTCAAACGATTGTCTATGTATTTTGTAATTGTAACAATTATTCTCAATAAAATTCAAAGTTACAAAAAAAAAAATATATATAATATTTGTACTCCATCTGTATTGCAATACCCACTTTGATGCAGTTCAAGAAAATATACATATATTCAGGATGATAAGCCACCGAAAGATATATTGTAGTCTATAGCAGGCGTCAGCAGCCTCTTACTCTCCAACTTTGATAAAACTATGACTCCCAGCATGCACAATTTCTCAAATGTTTTCAAATCTCCTATAGAATGGAGCATGCTGAGAGTTGCAATTTCACAACAGCTGAAGTGCCGGAGGTTGCTGATACCTGGTATATAGAGTCTATGAATGGCATTTAGAACAGCTTCCTTTCTGCTCCAGAGCCTCTATTACATATTCTGTCAGATTCGATGGGAGGAACGTTGTTGCATGCGGCACTTTTCTTGCTGTTAAAATAGCAGACGCGTGTCAGAAGCCAGCCGGACCCCATTGTAAGTCAGTGGGGTCTGTAGGGGACTAGCAGTGGCTGTTGACAGATCCACAGAGCCTCATAGCTTCTGTTATAAATGGAAGCTATGTGATAAAATGCTGATGTGAACACAATCTTATAATCTTCATGAGGCTTTAACGAGGCAGCCGCTGGAAATGTGAAATTTCTGGCAGTCTTGCAGGTTATTTTCAGCTTCTTCAGCTAGAGGAAGCGTTTCCTAAGACATCACATCAAGGCACTGACATCTGAACAATTTAACATCCTTTTAGGTTCTTCATTTTAGACTTCTGTGATTATGTTGGTTTTTTTAAATCTTTTTTTATGACATTTTTTTACAAATCTCACCTAGTTCACATATGTCATGGATAGAGTCTACATTTACAATTATGACTCCCCTATAGCCTCCTCTGGTTTCCTATGGTCTAAGTATTGATCTAGTACATCTGTTGCTTCTCCTGAACCTTTCCTCCTCTTACTGTGCCTCCTTTTTTGTGGTTTTAGGATCTCTCAGATGCTGCACTAAGAAGTGAAGTTTCATTTGTCATTCTTTACTCAGTTCCTCCCTTGTATCTTGAAGAGCTTTGCACTGCTGGGAGGAAAGAGAATTCTCAGTTAGAATTGGGAGAGTGTGAAATGAGCTGTGTTGATTGGGGAGCCCTATGCTGCACCCCACTGTGCTCAGTCTGTTGTGTACCTTCTCTCTAGGACCTCATTGTCTATTCCAGCATCTCCACACCTGTCATCCACAGCAAATCCAGAGGGTGAGAATGAAGATAAGTATTTAAATGTGTTCCCTGGAGGATACAGCCCTTGGTGTGGAGGCAGTGTGCAGGCAGCAGTCAGAGTCAGTCCACCTCCCTCCCCTCAATTATGTTCTCTCCCTCTAAGCATCTACACATGTATCCGGCTGGTGGTGGATTCTGTGCCTGTTGGACATTTGAAGAGAGGAACTATTCCTTGATGTGGTCCAGGCGCTCAGGGATGTAAACCCTACAGGTAAAACTGTGTTTCTTATTCTTTATATCTTTATATCTTATTAGGAAGCACAAACTCTAGACAGACATTTCAGGAGACTGCTGCACTAATATACATTTCTGTATCAGATACAATATAGCTGAGACTTACAATTTGGGTCCTATGGGCATTTCAGGTATGAAAATCACCTTGAAGATGCAACCTGAGCATTTTCTAAGGAGAACTAAATAAAGTAACCTAAAAAGACAAAGCTAAGTAACATTATATGACTACTAGAAATGCACTGTAGAGATGAAGGGAGCTGAGTTTGTCATTTAGTGTAGATTGTCTGAGCCTTGTGCTATGTGCCTGTGTATAGTCACAGATTGTGCTAAGTAAGATATGTATCTCCTCTGCATCTATACAGATGTAGCAGGGTTTGTATAAGGGAGTAGGTTTATTAGCAGTCTTGTAGATACACAGATAATATCATGGTGGAGTGTGGCAGATGACGTGGTGCTGGGCACTGTTGCATCTAGACAGATATGAGATAGATAGATAGATAGATAGATAGATATGAGGTGGATAGATAGATAGATAGATAGATAGATAGATACAAATAGTATGTTTGAAAGCAGCACTCCTGTTCCCAGGTGCTACAGTATTCCTTAAGAGATCTGGGACACAGATCCTCCAAATGTAAACCAAAAAATGTAGAGGCAGCACTCCTGTATAGTGAGGAAAAGTGGAGCTCCTTTATTCACCCAATCCACTTTTCCTCACTATACCGGAGTGCTGCCTCTCTACATTTTTTTCTGGTTTATAGATAGATAATAGATAGATAGATAGATAGATAGATAGATAGATAGATATGTGATAGATAGATAGATAGATAGATAGATAGATAGATAGATAATTAGATATGTGATAGATATATAGAGATAGATGGATATAGATAGATAGATAGTTGAATATCACATTTAATAGAGAGTTAAATGTGAAATGGATGTGTTATCTATGATATTCCATAGAACCGCAGGTAAGCTTACATCTGGACAGCAGAGTACACTAACAATGCTGTCCCAAAGAGTTACACAAAAGGCACCATTCAGCTCTGCTATATCTATGAATCTACAGATGTATAAGTCCCTGAGTTACTTGGCAAAGATCATCGATACAAGACAGTGTATTATCTGTGGCGTTACATAGGACTGCAGGTACTGCTGTACTTACTCCATGTATTAGCAATGAATGGAATCTGAAACCCAGGACAATGAAACTAGTCTGGGACTTTTAAAGAAACTGAGAGCCATTCACAAATGTTTCCTGGAGTACAGTAGTGTTCACATGGTCTCAACGGACCTCCACCCACCAAAAAGTTGCAGATTATTTTGGGTGATTGGCAGTTTTCTTTACTGTAACATTAATGTACTGTGCTCTCACCAATAAAATTGCTCTCCTCCGCTATAATTAAAGCATTGTGATCTCATACAATTTCAATGAGCCTTAAATGCATGAGAATTGTCCTGGGTATGAGAACAAAAGGAATATGCACACACACAACATGACGAAAATTACAATAAATGAAAGTCTACTCTATGTTTAAGGGATTGTCTGAGATATTTAATAATAAAAAAAAAAACTATGAGAAAGAAATCTTATACTATTTCCGATTCCTTAAGTGATGACACGACTGGCACGTGACTCCTAAGGCCATTGATTTACTGCAGCAGTCACGTGAAGGAGAACAGCTTATTCCATTATTTTGTAAAGTTTTTTTCTCATAGACTTATTTAAAGGGATTCTGTCACCACCTATACCCCTCTGACCTAAACATATGCTCATGTCCATAAAAACAGGTTTTACTAACCTGTCAATCAATTATTTAAGGTGCCCAAGGGGAGGTCCGTTGATCCATGGTGCCCGGCCGCACGCCTCGCCGTTCGGTGCCCAGCGACGCCTTTCCTGTGTTCAGTGCCACCTACTAATCCTCAGCGCCACCTCGCCCTCCCCTTTCTCTCGCTGCCAGATCCCGCGCGTGCGTACAGGCTCAGCCTGATGGGCCCATGCAGACTGCTAGCATCAGCTTCCTTGTGCGAAGTGCGCATGCGCCGGCCTGATGCGCACTTTGCTCAACTTGGATATGCCCTGCAGAGTCGCGCCAACTTAGTGCGCAGGCGTGGGATCTGGCAGAGGGACAGGGAGGCATTAACATATTGCGGAGGCGGCGCTGAGCTGTGGAAGGCGGCGCTGAAGAGAGGGAAGGCAGCGCTGGGCACCGAACGGCAAGGGGTGCGGCCGGGCACCATGGATCAAGGGACCTCCCCTTGGGCATCTTAAATACGTGATTGACAGGTTAGTAAACCCTTTTTTAGGAAAATAAAGCCACAGATCGATTTAATAAGGCCA
This sequence comes from Bufotes viridis, assembly GCA_033119425.1. Classification (NCBI taxonomy): domain Eukaryota; kingdom Metazoa; phylum Chordata; class Amphibia; order Anura; family Bufonidae; genus Bufotes; species Bufotes viridis. The sequence goes on from CM065590.1 coordinate 402,352,940, forward strand.
GCTTGGGAATCCTGATATTACCGTGGACATGAGCATATGTTTAGGTCAGAGGGGTTATAGGTGGTGACAGAATCCCTTTAAATGATCTCAGACCGCCCCTTTAATAGAAGTTCATTATCAGTGGAAAGATCTCAAATGTAATGAAAATGTAAATCTAAAATAAAGCAACAAAGACAGATTTTCTTTTAGACAGTTTCCATAAAACTGGTGCATTGTGCCTGCAGAAGAAATTGCTTCAACAGCTTGATCATTAATAGGATTAGGGTGTACTTTACTTCTGTCTGCATCATCTATATTTATATCGCTAAAGTGCCTGTAATATAAAATGATTGTTATCACTTTGCAAATTGTCTTCATCTAAAATATAGTACTATTTTATGTATGCAGCTCCTGTGCAGGCCTATGTGTCTCTAATGATTCAGATTAAAAACGGTGATCCGGCATTCATATATTTGTACGTTCATTTGTTAACAGGCGGTAGCCTAACTAAATCTCAGTCAGGTCATGTCACGTTTAAAAGGAGGCTACCTGAAAGCAAGTTGCCACTTCTTTGTCATGACCACTCTCTTTCTCAACTCTGCCTTTTGTGTTAGCATATGATCTTGTACAGATTTGAAGTAATTACTTTAATGGGTTTCTCCAGGATATACCAATTGATAACCTATTCCTAGGATCAGTCATCAATTTCAGACTGGCAAGGATCCGACACCTGCATCTCCACCAATCATCTGCTTGGGAGAAGCTTTATTGTGAAAAGTAGGCACCACAGGTACACAGCTCCATTCCATGTGCGGCAGATGGAGCCGTTTACTGCAGCACTGCTCCCATTGAAGAGAATGGGAGCAATGCTGCAGCAACCAACTCATCTATTACACTCTGGATAGAGATGTGTTAATCTGGCACTTACTTTAAATTCTGGAGAATTCATTTAAAGTGGTTATGCCATGATTGATGTAAAAAGAGAAAATCAGGCATCATATAGTACATTACATGAGAATCTCTATTTAATAAATGTACAACTAGCCCTGTACCTCACAGGGGGGCATATCCCTTCTGCTGCAGTTCTCTCCTGTAACTGTGACTTCTAACAGTAAATATAGCTGGTGGCAGTTGAAGGATGGAATGGAGTATGGGTATTCACCTCAGTAGGTGGATGTGCACATTACTATACAGATTGACACCAGAGGGCTCCATGATAGTAAAGCAAAAGTAGTATTTCACAACTAGATCATTTTTTATCAGAAAGTAAACTACAAAAGTAACTCCTTTTTAAAGTCGAGTTATATAAAAAATAACATTTAATAGTGGCAAAACCCCTTTAACCCTTTCAGGAGTTTTGGTTTTTTATTCCCTGCCTTCCCAGAGATATAACTTATTTTTCTGTTCACATAGATGTATGGGGGCTTGTTTTTTGCTAAAGATCCTCCTTAATATGTGATGTAGTGGGAAGATGGAAAAAAAATTCCAAATTGTGTCAAATTTAGAAAAAACACAATTATGTATACATTAGTGTTTGGGAAATTTCGGAAATTCCAATGCAGTACTGTCCCCTGCAGGTCTACATTGGAATATATAGTACCTGTTAAAGGCCTGGTAACCTTTTTCAGGCTCCAGCCTATCACCACCAAAAACGGCTTCCCCAATCTCAGCACGAGGAAGCCTTTTGATCCGCAAGGAAAGTCGCCCCAAATGCAGTGTTCACAATTGACCATGTCCTCTGCGGGGTAAAATGTCTGAGATTGACATTATCGCAGAAATTAGCCCAGGTGTCTGCTGTGTGAAACTGGAGAAACCCAGTGGCTATAGTGTCTTTCCCGCATCGGAGTGGGCGCAATTTGCAAAGAGCTAACATCTGTCATACATATATGGCGCATATCATCAGGGGATTAAAGATTGCTGGTTCTGTTACACACATCAGTACCAAACTAAGAGTATTTCCCTTCTGCCGAGTCTCTGATTTTAACATGATGGCTTAGATTTATCAAACCCAGCTCAAAGGAAAAATGAATAAAGTGACCAATAGCGGCTAATCTGGCTGAAGTTCTTTTTTAGAAACTGCCTCAGAGAAATCAAGAAATTAGGGTACAGTCAGTAACCTTGTTTATTTAGCACTTTCCAGCAGAATATGGGTGCTTACTGGCCCGTCCGCTTCCCTGCCCACACCACACCTACTTTTTTAGAGCTGGCATGAACAGGGAAAAGTTTCAAATTGTGACCTTTGCGGCGCAATCTGCACCAGAAATTCACCTAATATAGGTGTCACGGTGGGGAGTGGGGGAAACTCCCCACCATACAATGTCAACTGCTACTAGACCTGGAATCAGAAAAAAGGGGCAGGTCACCTCCTACAGCATACCTAACCTGACCCTGATCTCCTAGCCGTATGAGCCAACCCAGATGGTAGGAGGGCCCATACTCAGTAACATCAGACCCCGGAATCCCTGAATAGCCCTAGAGATGGTGACAGGGCTGAGACAACCTGTTCGTCCAACACCATGGATGTATAGGCGTCTCCTAGCGGCCCAGTAACAGACAGAAAACAGTGAACAGGGAACTGACTCAATAGGCAGAATGTCCACAGACCACAGTACAACATGGACATTTACCTGTCGCAGCAGAAGAAAGATGCTCAAGCTGAAACCTCCATCAGGAACTGGAACCTATGTACAAGTACACACAACACAGGATACCGTACACACCACAACACAGGAACCAGCTTCCATGCTATTGTCTGAACCCCCAAGCGCAAAGGATGCTTGGTGGTGAAAGACAAAGATGTTCACTGGCTACAGGTTCCCCCTCTGGGAAGCTCTGGGGCCCTCTTCCGGAAGAAAAGACAAACAGGGGAAATGTCTAGCAGACATGCTGGACACAACATCAACAGACCAGACATGTAACAACGCACTAGACAACAACTAAACCCCAAATCAAACTCACACCACATATAAACACATTGGGATGGGTAGAGAAATGGAGAAGACATAGGGATGACATTGCTAAAAGACTTTGATGTCCAACAAGGTGGCCCTCAATGACTGGGCAGGTGGAATTGCCCAAGAATGGAGCATAGCTTCCAGCCCACACCAAGGCTAGAGCACAACTAACCTCCAGGCTACAAGCCAAGGCTATATAGCTCCAAGAGACCACACCCTGATCCACACCTAGTCAGGAAATAAACCCCATGCTCACCAAACAGCAGAAAAACTCTCCTTAAAGGGGAAGTGCACGTGCAAACCGCAAACTACATGTTGCCACCAGCAACCAGTCTTCACGGCAAACGTGTCACGGTCAAACGACAATACGACCGTGACAATAGGTGTATTTCTGTTTAATAAGTGATCCCCACAATTTGTAAGGATTCAAATCTACATATTAAAATAGTTTGTAACATAGTTTAAACTAGGCTGAAAAAAGACATCCGTCCATCCAATTCGGCCTGCTATCCTGCCAATTGATCCAGAGGAAGTAAAAAAAAAAAACTAAGATGAAAACCAATTTACATTATTTTAGGGAAAAAAATTCCTTCCCGACTCCAATCAGGCAGTCGGGATAATTCCCTGGATCAACTACCTCTCTCTAGTAACTATAACATGTAATATTATCATACTCAAGAAATAGGTCCAGGCCCCTCTTTTAGTAAGTTCACCATTACCACTTTCTCAGGCGGAGAGTTCCATAGTCTCACTGCTCTTACAGTAAAGAATCCTTTTCTATGTTTGTGTAGAAACCTTCTTTCCTGTAGACGTAGAGGATGTCCCCTCGTCACAGTCAGTACATGGTATGAATAGATGATGGGAGAGATCTCTGTACTGACCCTTGATATATTTATACATAGTTATTAGATCTCCCCTCAGTCATCTTTTTTCTAAACTGAATAACCCTCATTTTGATTTTCTGGGTACTGTAGTTCACCCATTCCAGTTATTACTTTAGTTGCCTTCCTCTGGAGCTTTTCTAGTTCTGCTATGTCTGTCTTGTTCACAGGAGCCCAGAACTGTACACAATACTCCATGTGTGGTCTGAACAGTGATTTGTAAAGTGGCAGGACTATATTCTCATGACGGGCTTCTCTGCCCCTTTTAATGCACCCCATTATCTTATTGCCTGTGGCAGCAGCTGCCTGACGCTGGTTTCTACAGTTAAGTTTGCTGTCCACTAAAATTCATAAGTTCTTTTCCATGGAGGTGTTAACCAGGGCTTTATTGTTTAGTATGTACAGGTGACTTGCATTATTCCTTCCCATGTGCATAGCATTTTGTTAGTGTCAATACTCATCTGCCACTTCTCTGCCCAAGCCTCCAATCTATCCAGATCCATCTGTGGCAGTATACTGTCCTCTTCTGTGTTATGTTAATTACTTTACACAGTTTAGTGCCATCTGTAAAAATTTATATTTTACTGTGCAACCCTTCTACTAAATCATTAATAAATATATTGAAAAGAATAGGGCCCAATACTGACCCCTGAGGTACCCCACTAGTGACAGTGACCAAAATTTTTATCGCGAATATCGGCACTTTGAGAATTCGCGAATATTTCGAATAAAGTGATGTATATTTGTAAAAATAAATATTCGTTTTTTTTTTTTTTTTTTTTCATCTGAACCCATTACATAGTATACCTACCTGCTTCTTGCTTGTGGGTAGAGATGAGCGAACTTTAAAAAAAGTCCGGTGTTCGGGTTGTGGTAAGTCGCGCATCCCGTTATGGATTCCACTATAGCGGCATATGGAATCCATAAGGGGCGAACGCCACCAACCCGAACTGTTGAACAGCCGAAGGACCTGGGGTGACGTCACCGTCATGTGATCAGTGAAGGGGCGTGGCTCAGCACTGGATTGGATAAGAGGTGATCCAGTACTGAGCCACGCCCCCTGCACTGATCACATGACAGTGACATAACCCCAGGTCCTTCGGCTGTTCAACAGTTCGGGTTGGTGGCGTTCGCCCCTTATGGATTCCATATGCCGCTATAGTGGAATCCATAACGGGATGCGCGACTTACCACAACCCGAACACCGGACTTTTTTTCCAAGCATTTTCATTTTTTGTAATTACCTTTTATGTGGCACTGTATCAAATGCTTTGGAGAAGTCAATATTTATGACATCTATTGACTCAACCCAGTCAAGTCTAGAACTTAACTCCTCATAGAAACTGATTAGATTAGTTTGACAGTACCGATCAGTTATGAAGCCATGCTGATACGACATTTTATGCTTATTTATTATTTAGTATTGGGATACTCCAGAATAGCATCTTTCAGAAAACCCTCAAACAGTTTACACAAGACAGATGTTAGACTTACTGGCCTATAGTTTTCGGGCTGAATATTGGCATCACATTTGCTATGCGCCAATCCTGTGGAACATTCCGTGTCATTATAGCATCCTTAAATATAAGAAATAAGAGCCTGTCTATTGCATTACTTAATTATCTTAGGGCACAGGGGTGTATGCCATCTGGACCTGGTGATTTGTCTATCCTAATCTTTTTAAAACACCGCTGTACTTCTTCCTAAGTCAGACAGGCCACTTTTAATGGGGAGTTTACGTTACACTGCATTTCATCTGACAGTTTATTTTCCTAGTGAATACAGAGGAGAAAAAAAATATTTTATAGATTTGCTTTCTTTTCATCACTCTTTACAACTCCTCCCTAATCATTTAAACTTTTTACCATTTATATAATTCAATAAGGTTTATCTTCTTAAAGAAGGTTTTATCTTTCATTTTAGGGTTAGCTTTACTCTCTTTGGAAATACATCTCTCAGTGTCTAGCTTGGCTGCTTTTATCTAATTCACTAAGATTTATTTTCTTTATGTCTCATACTCCTTATAGTTTTTCAATGCTTCCTTTTTGAATGCTTCCTTGCTACCCTCCTATTTAAATGCTTTCTTTTTGTTATTCATTGCTCCCTTTACATTTCTATTTACCAGCATTGTTTTATTTTTTTGCTCCTAATACTTTTATTCCCATACAGTATATACCTCTCACCATTAGAGTTTAGGATTGGTCACTATTTCCCAGGTGTCCTCCAACCTGCACATCTGTTGCTCTGTCAGATTCGGCTCGAGCATCGCTATGCTCGGCCCATGGCGGTACTCGGCCGAGTACCACGTGTGCTCGAGCGAAATGCTCGAGTCTCCTCCCTGCACGTTTGGTGCCTCCTAAGTAGCCAATGAACGTGCAGGTAAGTAATGCCCTTTAGTGTAATGCCGTAGCCATGTTAGCTACTGGCATTAGCCATAGCACCCGATGACACATGTTCGGTTCAGTCAGCGTCAGGAAGAGCAGAGCGTAGGCAGGGAAAGATAATGTGTGAAGCGAAATTTAACATATTTTATTAGAAACAAGATTTGCAAACACCCAAAAGTCCTTTTAAGGACAACAGTGTGTGAGTGTTTGAGAGCAGTAATATATTTTTAGTACCTGCGGAAAATTGATCAGTCTCAGGGACAACCGTTCTGAGAAAGTGCAGGGAGAAAAATTGCTGTTTTAACAACTACCTAAAGCTTTTCCTGCAACCAATAATCCTTTTAAGGGCTAGTGTGTATGTTTGACAACAGAAATATATAATTTTTTAATATCTATTAGTTACATATACTGTACATCATCCGCAGACTGTGTATTTTTGCGTAAATTCAACTAATCAGCACCACATTTATTGTCAATAGTGTGTGCGTTTAATCCATATCCGTGACATATACTGTACTCCATCCGCAAACTCTGGTTTTTGGGGAAATTGAAATAATTTGTGCCAATCTGTGTGCGCGTTTAATCCACATCCGTGAAATATACTGTACTCCGTCCGCAAACTAAGTTTTGGGGGGAAATTTAACTAATTTGTGCCACATCTTTGTGTGTGTTTAATCCAAATCCGTGACATACTGTGCTCCACCCGCAAACTCTGTTTTTGGGAGAAATTGAAATAATTTGTGCCACATCTCTGTGTGCGTTTAATCCACATCCATGATATATACTGTATTCCATCCGCAAACTTTTTGGGGAAATTGAAATAATTTGTGCCACATCTTTAATCCATATCAGTGACATATCAGTGGCTTTCTGTGTCAAATACTGTACCACATCTGAAAACAGTGTCTACTGCGCAAATCTAAATAATCTGGGCCTAATCTACTGTGTGTACATTTCATACATATCACTGACATATACTGTACTTTATGCGCAGACAGTGTATGCTAGTCTGTGACATTATCAGGGCTACATCTCCTGTGTAAAGTGTGCGCATCCCAAATACCTGTTTTAATTTATTGGCGCATACACTTAAAAATCTTAAGCTACTGTACGTGTACCTTTAAGCATATATATAACATTTAATATTAAGAAGGCGGCCAGTAAGGGACGTGCAAGTGGCCGTGATGCTGATGGTGCACGCAGAGGCTGCGGCCCTGGGCGCAATGAAACTGAGTAAAAAAATGTAGCTGAGGGCCTCCGGGTGCGCTAACCGTCTAAAACAGTGATGACGATGGCGAACCTTTTAGAGACTGAGTGACGAAACTGCAAACCAAAACCCACTTATTTATCGTAAAGTGTCTACACGGTAATTTGCCCTGAATACTACAGTCCAGTATAGTATATCTTCCATGTTCCTTATCATTTAGTTATAGCTGTAGAGTGCCAGTTCGTGCCACGTGTCCAGCTTGGATACCCAATAGTTGTAAGGCACAGAGGGATTACTGAGGATGCTGACATGGTCTGCTATGTACTCCTTTACCATCTTCCAAATTTTTTCTATCCTTGTGACGCTAGGCTGCGCATCAAGGTAAGGGTACTGGCGGGTGTCATGAAACTGTCCCAGGCCTTGGAGAGTGTTGTCCCGACTCGATTGGAACTGCTGTGTGTTCCCCTCATCTCCCCTCCTGGGGTGCCCAAGGAACTACATTCTCTTCCGCCAGTGTTGTCAGATGGAAATTTATGGAGCAGTTTTTCAAGAAGGACTTTCTGGTATTGCACCATTTTGCTTGTCCTCTCCACCACATGAATGAGAGATGAGAAGTTCACTTTATAGCGGGGGTCGAGAAGGGTGAACTGAACAACCAGTAATCGCTGTTGTGCAAAATGCATAGAATGCAAGGGTCAGAGGAAAGGCAGCATAAAGTCAGCCATGTGTGTCAGAGTCCCAACAGAATAGACTTTGCTGTCCTCATCAGGAGGATGACTCTCAATCTCCTTATCCTCTTCCTCCTCCCCTGCCAATCTATGCTGAACAGATGGAATAAACCTGCTATGGTTACTACCCTCTGTAGCGGAGGCAACTTTCTCTTGCTCCTCCACCTTCTCATCATCATCATCCAATTCACACTGAGAAGACGACCAGAGGTTGGTCTGGCTATCACCCTGTGTAATGTCTTCCCCCTAGTTCCACCTCTTCCACATGTAAAGCATCCGCCTTCATTGTTATCAGCCAGCGTTTCAGTAGACACAGAAGTGGGATGGTTAGGCTGATAATAGCATCATCGCCACTCACCATCTGTGTCTATCCCTCAAAGTTGCGTAAAACTGCACAGAGGTCATACATACAAGCCCATGTTGCAGCTGGTATTCCACTACTGCCTTCTGCTGCTCACAAAGCCTGGCCAACATGTGTAATATATGTAGATTGCAAGCCCTCATGGGCAGGGCCATCTCTCCTTCTATACCAGTTTATAACTCATCTTGTTCATGCTCAGTGCAATTGTCTGTATTATGTATGCATACCCCTTTTCATTTGTACAGCGCTATGGAATGAATGGCACTTTAATAATAAATAATATTAATAATAATAATGTGTAATTCCAGCGCGTGCTCACGTCGCATAACAGTCAGTTAGCTGGCAAATACAAGCGCTACAGCAGCGGTGCCAGACTGTCGGCATCTGTAGATGACTTTCTGGGCACACACACGGCGCCCCTTCACCAGTAGCTTGGGCAAATTAGGGTAGGTTTTGAGAAATTTCAGAACACAGGGGCTAGGCATGGTATGGTCCGATCCTGGATATTAAAGAGGGATCCACATGACCATATCAGCATTTGTCCCATGAACAATTTTACCTTCTTCACTGGGCAGAGGTTGTTTTCTGCCCAGTGATTAAGGTTCGATTATTAGGACAGGTTTTTGATGGACAATTTCCCAACATTTTGCTGTGGTTACTGGCCTGTGATTGGCTGAGGGCTGGGCCTGTTATGTTCCATTGTTTGAGTTTTTATTGTTATGGTTTGAGTTTATGACTACGCTTTAAAATATGTTATGGTTATTTGGTTATTTATGAGTTCTTAAGCAGGCCATGCCATTAGTTTACCTCCACTCTTGTGTGTTACGTTTTTATTTACATTAATGTATAAGTTTGGGAAGTTTGTTGTGCATGGTACATGTATGCTGTATGATTGCCATGTGGGTGAGCTTGCCGAGCTACAAAGTTGCCAACGTTATGGCCCTCATCAGACACAACAAACCTGATCCCTTATACCCTGCCACAGCGGTGTGCTGTTTGTCACCCAAGCAAATGAGTTTCAGCATGGCCTGTTGCCGCTTCCCCACTGCCGTGCTACACTGCTTCCAACTACTGACTGATGGTTGACTGCTGCTGCAAGATGAGAATTCAGGGTTTGCAGTGGAGGAGGAGGTGGAGGAGGATAAAGGGGGGTTGCAGCCACTAATGTAGGTGGTAGTGGAAATCCTGATGGAAGTAGGGCCCCCAGTCCTTGGCATCGGTAGCACCTGTACCATCCCAGGGTGCGACTCGCTACCGTCCTCCACAAGGTTCATCCAGTGTGCCGTCACAGAAATGTAGCATCCCTGGCCAAAAGCACTTGTCCGTTGTTAAGTGGACCTTCCCAATAACTGCGGTGATCAGGGCACGGGTGATGTTACGGGACACACACAATTGTTGGTGTAATTCTGGGTAAGGACATCTGTACACTGTGCTTGGACACAGAAGTGGGGGTGCTAGCTGATGGTGCCCAGCTGCAGCGCAGGAGTCATCCATGCTTGCGTCTAGGACAGAGGATTTGCCAGCACGTAACACAGGGGTCGAAGAGGAGGCAGTGGTGTGACCCACAGACATTGATTGTGGACCCAGGGGTTCGGCCCACCTATTAGGGTGCTTTGATGCCATGTGGCGGATCATGCTAGTGGTGGTGAGGTTGCTAGTGTTCACACCCCTACTCATTTTGCCTCCAGTGTACTGTCTTCCCCCATTATGTCCCCGGGTTTGAGTTTTTATTGTTATGGTTTGAGTTAGACTTTATGAATAGGATGTAAAATATGTTATGGTTATTTGGTTATTTATGAGTAGAGTTGAGCGAACACCTGGATGTTCGGATTCGAGAAATTCGGCCGAACTTCCCGAAAATGTTCGGGTTCCGAACTCGACCCGAACTTCACCCACAAAAAAATATACCCTTTTACAGACAGATTTAAATTTGGCCTGCAACAGCTGGAACACCAGATTCAGGGTATTGCTATTTTGGCAATTAAATTTCACCCCAGAAAAAATATACCCTTTTACGGACAGATTTAAACTAGGCCTGCAACAGCTCGAACACCAGATTCAGGGTATTGCTATTTTGGCAATAAAATTTCACCCCAGAAAAAAATATACCCTTTTACTGACAGATTTAAACTAGGCCTGCAACAGCTGGTACACCAGATTTACTGTATTTCTATTTTTGCTACTGACTTTCACCCCAGAAAATAATATATTCTTTGACAGACACTAGGGAAATTGTCCAGTCACAGCTGGAACACCAGATTCAGGGTATTGCTATTTTGGCAATTAAATTTCACCCCAGAACAAAATCTATCCTGTGACAGACACTATTAAACTTGGCCAGCCACAGCTGTAACCACTGATTTATGGTATTGCTATTTTGTCAATTGAATTTCACACCAGAAAAAAATATATCCTTTGCCGGACACAATTAAACTTGTCCAGCCACTGCTGGAACACCAGATTTACGATATTTCTATTTTTCCAACTGAATTTTCACCGCAGAAAATAATATATCCAATGACGGACACTATGAAACTTGTGCAGTCACAGCTGGAACACCAGATTTACGGTATTGCTATTTAGGCAATTGAATTTCACCCCAGAAAATTATCTATCCTTTGCCGGACACTATTAAACTTGGCCAGCCACTGCTGGGACACCAGATTTACGGTATTGCTATTTTGGCTATTGAATTTCACCCCAGAACAAAATATATCCTTTGCTGGACACTATTAAACTTTGCCTGCCACTGCTAGGACACCAGATTTAGGGAATTGCTATTTTGGAAATTGAATTTCACCACAGAAAAAAAATCTATCCTTTGCCAGACAGCAGACAGTATTACACTTGGCTAGTCACAGCTGGAACACCAGATTTAGGGGATTGCTATTTTGGCAATTGAATTTAACCCCTTAATAAAATATAGAAATTTATATCCTGAGTTTCTGGGGGTGACAATAAGCACAGCCAAGCCCCTGATGTAGGATATAGCAAAAAAAAAAAAATGTTAGTATTGATGGACTTGGTGGCAGCTTGTGCTGGTGCACCACAAGACACAAAATGGCCGCCGATCAAAGTGACAGAAAAACGCTCTGTGCAGCCTAAAAACCAGTGAGCAATTAACTAGCAGAATTTGAATGATTCACAGCTGTAGATCGATCACTTCATTAGGTGTTTTTGCTGACTTTTCCCTGCCTAATCTCGCCCTCACAGAAGCTGCGTCCTCTCCCTACACTAATCAGAGCAGTGTGACGTGCGGCGCTACGTGACGCCAGCTTAAATAGAGGCTGGGTCACATGCTGCACTTGGCCAATCACAGCCATGCCATTAGTAGGCATGGCTGTGATGGCTTCTTTGGGCAAGAAGTAAAAGGCTAGCTGATTGGCTGCTGTGCAGCCCTTCAGAAAGCGTGAAGAAATCGCCGAAAAACGGACCCGAACCCGAACTTTTTTTAAAATGTTTGGGTCCGGGTCTGGGTCCCGAACACCCCAAAATTTGGTACGAATCCAAACTATCTATTTCAGGTTCGCTCATCCCTATTTATGAGTTCATATTTTGATATATTCATTCCAGTTTGGAATTAACCCAAGTAATTGCCTTCTCTTGGCACTGTACCAGTGAATTACTTTTAAAACATAACCTTTATTGTCACAATATCAAAGATTACCCAAGGAATCCCTATTTAAAATCCATAGGTGACTGCTCATTTATTTTTGCTATCTATTCGCTATGTGATATCTCATTGTCAAGCTGCTCACGCGATGCAGCCACAATCTAACATTGAGCCTGTTCTGCAAACTTTATATGTATTGCCAGAGCAACCAACCTAAAAATTCAGTTAAAACCTATCTAGGCACTGCCCCCCGACATGTTTCGCCAAGATCCCTTGGAGTCCTCAGGGGCTCGGGCAGTTTACAAATTACAATTCTTTTATCGTCCTCACTTTCCTCCAAAAAGCGCCAGACTGTGGAACACCTATCCCTTGGCAAGGGAGATTTCCGCAAGGGGGAACAGTTGAGGGCCTGTTTGGTGTGGCCCGCCTTCTCCCTTTTGCCATCCCACAGCCTCTTCCATCCTGTTGCGGTGTTGTGGATCCCTCCCAATCTGTCCTGCTGCCCTCGCTTGGCTTGCCACCTTTCCAGGTTGGGTCAGTGATGTCATCATCCCCCATCTCCTCTTCCACTTACTCACTCTGGTCATCCTCCTGACTTGTGTTGACCTAACAAGACCCTCAGTTATTGACAACTGTGTCTCATCCGCATCATCCACCTCGTTAAACACTAACTGCCATTACCCACCATCACCTTCTGACTGTGGATGCTGAAGAGTTTGGGGATCAGTGCACAAGATCTCCTCATGTCCCTCTTCAGGGAGGGTCAGCTCACCTGCAGGCCCTCATTTACAATCTTTTACAGGGCAATCAAAAAATATTCTTATATTTCAATAAAAAAATTTCATAGGCGATGCTGACCGCCATTCCCTGCGCTAACTCTGCAATGTCATTTTACCGCAAGCATAAAATATTTTTAAAAATCTATAAAAAAAAATTGTGGGCAGTGTTTTTGATAATACCGTATCTCTGCAATGTTCTTGCACTGGCAGCCGGGGGTGACATAACTCGTTAGCACGGAGGAATCTCGTTGGTTATTGAAATGAACCAGACAAATCGCTCCACCCACTCACAACGGCCATGCACCACCACCCACAGAATCGAGAAAGAGGTATCAATCTGTCAATCCTTTCAGTGTCCGTGCCGGGTGATTCCCCATGTGGAATCAAATTAAGCCGCAGGCTCCACTCCTGGTGGTGCCCTTCCGTCAATTAGTTTCATTTTCAGCTTTGCAACCATACTCCCCTCAGAACCCAAAGACTTTGGTTTCCAGGAAAATGCTGGTAATGGGAATAAAACCGCCAGATCGTGTTTTAGATCGTTTTCAAACCAGGCTACAAATTTCATCCTAGATTAACGAAAACATTCTTGGCAAATGCTTTCAGTGTGGTTCTTGTGGCGCCAGTCAAAGAATTTTACCTATAGCAGCGCAATACGGATACCTCCAGCCGTCCAAGATGCATCCAGACATCGTGGTGTTTCTATCACTTTCTGACCTTTTCCAATGGACAAGGCACCCTTCCCTCTTCAGAGCAGGGGATGCCAGGTTGTCTCCCATTGACTTCCATTATACTCGGGTGCTCGGCCGAGCACACGAATATAGCAATGTGTTCGGGCCGAACACCCGAATACTTTGGTGCTCGATTATCACTACCTTACACCTTTTCTTATGAACTGTTTTAGTCCCTCCCACCAGTCCTCCCCCAGTCCCATTACCCTGCCCCAGGTAACTATCTGCACTATCTTCCCCTCCTATAATGTAATTATCCTCCCCTCAGTCCCTAGTTTAAATACTCCTCCAACCTTCTAGCCATCTTCTCCCACAAAACAGCTGCCCCTTCCCCACTGAGGTCCAGCCATCCCTACGATAGAGCCTGTAGCCAACAGAGAAGTAAGCCCAGTTCTCCAGAATCCCTTCTTCTTACACCAGCTTTTGAGCCACTTATTAACCTCCCTAATCTCCTGCTGCCTTTGTGATGTGGCTCCTGGCACCAGTAGTATTTCAGAAAATGCTATATTTGAATCTTTGTACTGAACTTGTGACCTGAGTCCCTGAAATCATTTTTAAGGACTCTTCACCTACCTCTAACTTTGGCATTGGTTCTGATGTGGACTATGACCACTGGGTCTTTGTCAGCCCCTCCCAGTAATATATTAACCCGATCTGCAAGATGTCTAACTTGAACGGATGGAAGACAACACAACATTCGTCAATCCCGGTCTTTGTGAAAGATCACCCTATCTCTCCCCCTAATGATTGAGTCTCCCACTACCAGCACCTGTCTGGCCTGCCCTACTCTCCTGGTCCCCTGCTTACTGGAGCTGACATTCAGAGGAAGGGTCCGGCTTCAGCAGTGCTCCCCATGAACTGACATCCACCTCATCTGCCAATCTTGTAAACTTGTTGGGATGTGTCAGATCAGGGCTAGCCTTCCTGGCACTCTTCCCTCCACTCTCCTACCTCACTTTCCTGATCTTGCATAGTACAACCCTCCCCTGCATCTTGGGGAGGCTGAATTGTCACATTGCTCTATTTCAAGGAGGCAATAATTTAAAAAAAAAGTGTTGATCAGCGCTCATTTACATCGGCCTGTTACACAAGCCAATGCAAAGTGACTGGGGAGGAATGATCGCTACCACAGTCATTCCTCCTTCATTTAGTTATATTAATTATCGTCAGCACATACCTGATTACACAGAGAAATGTGCTGACAATAATTGTAAATCTTTCATCCTGATAAAGTATGCAAATCAGCCGACAAATGAGTGGCATGATTAGTGGCACGATTATACAGGTCAGATATCAAGAATGAGCGCTCCTATCAACACTTGTTCCCAGTAATTGTCCCGAATATTGTGCAGTGTAATAGGGGCTTAAAGGGATTTCTCGGTTAAAATTATTCAATTGGTTATACTTAACTGCTCCCTGCCGCTCCAGCCCTCCACACTGACCCCGGTGCCTCCATCTTCCGGTCCCTGCACTATTTACATCTGGCAGTGCATGAGCATAGAATAGATGCAAACAAGGGGACAGCACTACCGTAGGTCAATCCCTTGTCGTGATGTGGCGGTGCAAGTGATGTTGGATCCCGGTCTCTGATCCCTGATTGATGTAATCAAAAAAAGGAATACTACAGCACTTTAGTAGTTGGTCTCTTTAACTCTTCTTTATTGTCCCAGTATGTGACGTTTCAACTCCTATGAGTCTTTTTTAAGCATGCTTGAAAAAGACTCATAGGAGTCGAAACGTCGCATACTGGGATAATAAAGAAGAGTTAAAGAGACCAACTACGAGAGTGCTGTGGTATTCCTTTTTTTGAGTGCATGAGCATAGTCACATGCACCTCTCCAGCCAATTACTGGCTTCAAACCAGATGGGATGGCCACAAGCAGCTTGTCACCGTTGAAGCCAATGATTGACTGGACCATACCCATGCACTGCCAGATGGAAACAGTGCAGAGCGTGGAGCAGGTAAGTATGAATCTTCTACTTCAGGGGCCATGTAGCAGGAACTTGTTAAAAAAATCCTGTTTACCAGAAAAACCTGGAAAACGACATTTCCTTCTATTCTGCCTCCTGTTCATAAATCAGCACTTTCCTTTACTGCAGAGGATGGCACTCACTGGTTATTACCACCTCCTGCCAATCCAGTTACAGATGCCATGCCATAATCAGTCAGCACTTTATCTTACTAGCAGGGAAAGTGCTCATTGGTTTACACATTAAGGACCAGGCCTGAAAAGGCCTGACACTTTTTGTGTTTAGTGCACGTAGTAGTTCGAACTTTTTTATTTGTAGGACTACCAGAATAAGTTTTGCAACATTTATGTATTTTTTAGTTTTTTTGGGGGAAACTGTATAAAACATTTTTAAAAAGTTTTTTTTCAAACTAAAGCTCCATATTTATTCTTTAAATATGCAAATTGAGAACAATATCAATTATTATAAATTAGTTTCCTATTTTGTGCCCGTTGTTTTGTTATATAAGGCCTCATCCACACGACCGTGTGACTGTTTCAGTATTTTGCGGTCCGCTAAAAATGGATCCACAAAAAAAATGGATGACATCCGCGTGCATTCCGTTTTTTGCGGAACGGAACATCTGGCCCATAATAGAACAGTACTATCCTTGTCTGTGATGCGGACAAGAATAGGACAAGTTTTTTTTTTTAACGGAACGGAAAAACTGAAATACGGAGATGGACTGCACACGGAAACACTTCAGTTTTTTTTGCGGACCCATGGAAATGAATGGTTTCATATACGGACCATATACAGAACGCAATAAACATTTGCAAAAAAAACGTTTGTGTGAAAGAGGCCTAATATGTAGTTTTATGTGAATGGGGTGATAATGGTGACAGTTTTGGTTGGTGTGGGTGTTTTTTCTTTTATGTATTTTATAATTTTTTTATCTTTTTTTTAACTTAATTTTTAATATATTTCTGCTACATAATATGTCCACCAAGAGGTCATAAAAAACCTTTGGGAACACTGATCCTTCTTTTATATTTTGGCCTTTTTCCTTTCCATTTTTCATTTATTTTATAACTTTTATTTGTATTTAATTTTTTTCCTTGTTATTTTTTTCTTTTGCTTGTATTTTATTTTTTATATTTTTTTATTTTATGGTTTTACATTTTTTTAATATATATAATTTTTTAACTTATTTTATTATTTATTTTTTTCTACATAATTTGTCCCCAAGAGGTAGCAGAAAGACCTTTCGGAGACCATTTTTTTGCACTATTTCCACTGTAACTGTGGCATCCAAAGGTGCCACCGTTACAAGCGAAACTAGCCTGCTGTGGGGGCTTTGTACAAGGCAGAGTTGATCAGGGTCTATTGACCCTGCAGCTCTGCGGTCCTCTGCACCCAAGATGGAGAGCTATACAACCTACATGAAGAGAAGGCAGAAGCGGTAATAAACTGCTTGTGCCTTCTCCTCGACTCCCCTCTGTCACTGACAGTAGGGGACCCATCCTGCTCCTGCTAAAGTGCAGGAGCAGGAACTGCAATCCATTGCTGTGCAGCACTCCAGCAGAAACCCCAGCTGTGCGGCACTAAGCAGGACAGGGACTGCAAACCTTGGGTATGAGGGCCGCATGCGGCCTGCAGGCCGTGGGTTGTGCACCCCTGCCATAGAGTGTCTGATTAGGCTGAGTTTATATCTCCGTTATTTGGTTAGTTATTTTTCATTAGTGATTGTGAGCCAAAATCAGTGGTGACGCCTACCCAGAGATTGGGTGTAATGATTTCATTTGTACCAATTCTGTTTTGACCTGCTCCTGATTTTGGCTCACAATAACTAATCAAATAACCGAAGTGCGAACTCAGCCTTAGTTAGCAGCAAACTCCTCTCCATATCGCCAAGTTATGTCAATGTTGAAATTCGCTCATTTTGATACAGGATCTGGGATTCCAAACGTGCAATTTGCACACATTTTGAACAAAAATATGCACAGCTGTTTCAGGACTATACATGTATAGCTACTACTAAAAACTCAGCTACAGTACAACAGGTGTTTGAAGAAAATAACAAACTGGCGTCCAAGAGTGAACATTCAGGTTAAGGTTATTTTTTCAAGACGCAGTTAAGAAGTTTGGGGTCTAAGTATAAATACATAGGAAGGAAAAAAAGTCACAGATAATACAATTGTAAGCAATGGTATTGTATGTACAATATCTATATTCTAGACAGAATATGATAAATGCAGTCTTGTGGTATGCACATTGCCTGTAATATTGATCTCTATGGAGACATGTTGCAAAGGTTATTTTCTATGGCTCCTATGTTGTATAATCAGATAGTGCTTGCCTTCAAAGCCTGTATAGATCATTTAGAATGATTCAATAAATTCCTATAATGTAATTGTTACAAAAAGAAACAGGTAAATTCAATTTGTTAGCTTAAGAGAAGTCCCTTTGCATGACACAGGTTATTCGTCTTGGTTCCATAATCAGCATTTTTCTACTGTGTAGTGGAAAAGAGATTCTAGTGGAGCAGAAAATGGTAGCACCCGAGGGCAGGAAAAGATGAGAGATGGATTTACAATCTCCGCTGGAGTGTATGAAATTGTATGTAGATATTTTTCTGGCTTTGACAGGTGATACACAGATCTGGATGTCACGCTGGTTGCATTTACGCAAACTGTGATCATTCTTATTAGAAACTATAAGATGCATACTGGTGTATTACATTAACAATGTACAGTATGAATTCAGGTTCTATGAAGTATTGACATCTGAAGCTGGTAATGTTAATCCATATATTGATATGTAATCTACATGTTAACCAGAAAGACATATGATATGTATGAATTAGAACTCACATACAAGACAGAGGCATTGGCAGAAGTTGTATGATGGCACACGGTCTCCCTAATGGCACTTTACTGCAGAGGCATGGATGCAATGTGTAGTAGGACTATATGTCAGTTATACTCTCCCCTCAAAGTATAACTGCTAGGGGTGTGTACCTCCGTACTTACATCCTGCTGTTAAATACCATACATATGAAATCAGATACAGTACACCTTTGTGGCACCCTATCATGGCTCAATACAACATGCTCTTCATTTTTTTATCCAGTAGGAATGGAAAGTATAAGGCCTTCCGTTTCCCCTTCCTTTTGAATCCAATTCTCATTTTGGCTCAAAAGACTACATTAAAAACTACCTCAGACCTGCTGTAAATTTCTGTCTTCTTTTATGCCAGAAAAGTGGCGTAAATAAAGATAAAGTTGTCAGAGCCACTTGACATGCCCCCTTCCCGCCCTTGCCATGCCCCCTTTAAGGAAAGTGACGACGGCTGCATAAAACTGATAGATGCAATTATGACTTTTTAACACCGCTTTTCAGATGCAAGAGAGATGATAAATCTCCCCCAATGTGCTTTATGCTGTGTTCAAAAGGTGCTAGTTTTTTGCTTCAGAAATGTGTTTTCCCTGTTAAACCCATGGGCAAGCGTTTTGCACAATATAGTTTTTGTTGTGTGTTTTTATCAGTCTAGACCTGGTTGAGTTCACGTCACCATTCAGCTTTCCATACCTCTGATCCGTCAGAAGAACTGAAAAAAAAAAACATTATTTTGAGCAGGCATACTCAACCTGCGGCCCTCCAGCTGTTGTAAAACTACAACTCCCACCATGCCCTGCTGTAGGACGATAGCTGTAGGCTGTCCGAGCATGCTGGGTGGGAGTTGTAGTTTTGCAACAGCTGGAGGGCCGCAGGTTAAGCATGCCTGATTTTGAACATCAGTTATGCTCAGTTTGCACTAAAAATAAGTGATCTGTCTTTTTTTGAGCATCATTTATTATCGGTTTGCATCAGTTTGTGTCCCTTCTGTCAGAGATCAATTATTTTTGACTGAAGAAAAAATACTGCATGCAGGAAACAAAAACTGATGCAGACTAATCATAACTGAAGCTCAAAATAAGGCCTGTTTCACATTGCTTGCACAGCCTTCCGGCAGGCTGTTCCAGGATAGGATGCCGGGAATCTGCTGGACGGAAACCTCTGCATGCAGCTCTATTTGTCCGGCCAGCTCTCAGTATATTTGACAGATTGTGGCCGGATCACCACCGGATTCCATTATAGTTAATGGGGCTTAAAGGCAAAGTAAACGCTAGTGTGCAACTGGTCTAACGGATCTGTTTATTAATTTTTTTCTGTTTTTACAACCGATCAAAAGAACTGAAATCTGAATGTAATGTGAACTTACCCTAAGGCCTCTTGCACACAAATTTTTTTTTTTTCCGTTTATATCTTGTAAATATCTGTAAAAAAATTAATAAACAGATGTAATATCTTGTAAAAAAAACGTTTCCTGAGCATCATGGTTTTTATTTCTGTTGAAAATAACAGATCAATATGTATAAAGGAAAGACTGAGGCCCTGATTTATCATTCCTTCAGTCCAGAATTCTGGCTTCAAAAAGTAGCAAAAAAACAAAACAAAACGGGTTTTGCAACTATTTGGAGTTATTTGAGAAAACAATTTGAGACTTTTTACATTTTTACATCACTCACTCCAGGTTTTAACTATGGGTGGGAAAGTGTTAGCAGCTATGTAATAAGCTTCACACTAGATTTATCACTGAGATTTTTTAAAAAGTCACACAAAAAAAAAAAAATCGCAATCTCACTCCAGTACGAGGGTGGAGTAGGAAACCTGAAGTAGCTTTTCTAGACAAAAATGTAAGGCTAAGTTCACATCAGCATTCGGCACATCAGGAGCAGAGGAACGGAGCAGGAGAACGGAAAGGATGGATTCAGCACATAACTGAGCCGAACGGGAGCCAAATGGAGCCTACGGACCCCATAGACTATAATGGGGTCCGTTAGTTGTCTGCTCCGAAGATGATTTTGGAGCAGAGACAAAAGTCCTGCACGCACAACTTTTGTCTCCGCTCCAAAATCATCTTCGGAGCGGACAACTAACGGACCCCATTATAGTCTATGGAATCTGTAGGCTCCATTTGGCTCCCGTTCGGCTCAGTTATGTGCTGAATCCATCCTTTCCATTCTCCTACTCCTATAGCGGGAGCCGGAGCGGGAGAACAGAAAGGCTGAATACTGATGTGAACTCAGCCTTAGGTGAAAGGATAACAGAAATTTATTAAACTACATGTAAGATTTCGTAAATGTGGCATAAAGTACGCCAACACAGACTCAAGGAAAACCGACTTCAGATGTTACTCTCAAGATAAATTCCCCCCCATAGTCTTCTTCTCGTTTTGAGTTTTGGGTTCAAAAACTGTAACAAAAACTGAATGTGGATACCCAGCCTTATAGTATGTTTTTCTATTTTAGCTATCAGTGTAATTGACAGATGGATTTTTATTATATATTATTTACCATTGATAAACAGTAGGTATTCCTCAGTAGCAGGACAACGTCCATACTCCAGTGCTCAATGTCCTACTACAGGTTAAGAAATAAAACTGGTGATCTGATTCATTTCAATGGACAGCTACTACAATTTGTGGTTGCACATAAATGACGATCTGTGTCTCTAGAAAAACAAAGGGGCATTTAATTCAAATGTATCTAATGAAGGGTGGACGATCAAGGACCTTCAATTGAAAGGCTGATCTGCAGGTCTAAGGCTACGTTCACACGACGACAATTGGGCACAACTTCACTGCAACATTTGTCGCGCGACAAAAAGTCGCACTATTGTCGCGCGACAATTTTTATAATGGGAGTCTATGGTGTCGCATTGCGACATGTGACATGCTGCGACTGCGACACGACAGTTGCAGAAAAACCCATCCGGGATGGATTTTTTCCAACTGTCGTGTCGCAGTCGCAGCATGTCGCAATGTGACACCATAGACTCCCATTATAAAAATTGTCGCGCGACATTGTGTGCGACAAAATGTCGCGCGACAAATGTTGCAGTGAAGTTGTGCCCTATTTGTCGCGCGACAATTGTCGTCGTGTGAACGTAGCCTAATACAGGCCCTAAAAATTGTGATTGCCTGATGAACAAACTTGTTCATCAGATAATCAACAGCATCTTTACACAGGCAGATCATCGCTAATGAGCTTCCCTACGAATGCTTGTTAGCGATGATCAGCCCAACTATATCCAAGACTAGTACAGCCCTTAAGGTGGATTTACACGGCCCGATATTCGAGCAGATCATCAGGTACGAGCGTTCCTGCGAATGCCCGTCTAAATCTGCCACCAATCACTCGATGAACAAGCAAATGACTCGTTCATTGGAGGATCATTCTGTCTGCATCCAGCAGTTCTGGATCCAGTGAATTCCGGCAGGCTGTTCTTAGCTGGAAGAATCACTAACGCATGTGAAAGTAGCCTAATACAGCGCCACATACCTTGTACATCCAGTGATGTCTCCTTTCTTCTCTTTCCTCATCTTCTCCTTTCAGACTAAACACCATGACGATTCCTTTCAGCCGTCTCTTCTCTTTGCAGAGTTTGACAGACAGACATTTTAGTTTCCTACTTTTTCAACATCCTCCAACCTTCTGAACACCATTTCCTGTGCCTGCTGTGCTCCCCAATACTATACTGCAGAAACAGATAAACCCCTTGAAAATACTAGTACCAGATAGTGCCCCTTCAATAATTATTGACACACAGTGCCCTATAAAATAACTGCGCCCAGCAAATAGTGTCCCTGACACTAATAAATATAATGTCCCCCAAAAATAATGATACAAAGAAATGCCCTGTTGTGTGGCAGTAAAAAAAATACCTCCTTTTAGTGCCGCTAGTAGAGCCAATGTCCCTATAGTGCCCTCATAATGTGTGCTAATTCCCCCCTACTGTGTGCCCCCCAAAAAAAACTCTTAGTGCCCCCAGTTGCGCATAATTTGCACCAGTATAAAATACTCCTATATAGTGCCCCCAGTAGATGCCCCCATAGTACTCCTCCCCCCGTTCCATGGTGCCTGACATAATGTGCCAGTATAAAATGCCCCTATAGAGTGCCCCAAGTAGATGCCCCGATAATGTTCCTCTCCCCCCTTCCCCATAGTGCCCACATAATGTATGCCAGTATAAAATGCCAGTATGGTACTCATCCCAACCCCCATATTGCACATATAGTTTGTGCCAGTATAAAATGCCCCTACATAATGCCCCCCAGCAGATGCCCCCATAGTGCTCCTCTCCCCCACTTTTTCATAGTGCCCCCCATGTGTGATAGTATATAATGACCATATATAGGGCCCCCAGCACCTGGGGACGGCGATAGAGATGAATATAGAGATGAACGCTTACACAATGGAAGCGCTCATCTTTCCCCATCTCTCCCTGCCCTGCCGCGGAACCTCTAACGGGCGCCCCCCACACACACACTGGGCCCCTGTGCAGCCGAACCGGCTGAACAGGCAGTATGTCCGCCCCAGCTTTTGTATTTAACCCCTTCTTGATGCTGGGAGATTTTTTTGTTTTGCCGTTCCCATAACCATATCAGAGCTTGTTTTTGCAGGAGTTGTACAAGTTGTATTTTCTTATAGCAGCATTTAACATTGCATATAATGTAGTGGGAAACTGGAAAATATAATCTAAATAGAATGGATTTGTAAAATGAAAATGCAATATATATATTTTTTTTTTTACAGCATTTCATATGTGGTAAAAATGACAGGTTAAATTCAGTAAAATTCTGTAAAATTACAGCCATACCACATTTTTACAGTTTTTCTTGTGTTTTAATACTTTGAAGAAAGTAAAACCCTAAATAAAAGTTTTTCTTGCATCGCCAAATTCTGACCCCTTAAGGGCCCTTGCAGACGAGCGGATGCACTCTGTGTTATCCGCAGCGAGAATGAGAGCCAAGCTGCGCGGTGGACATCAGAGGCACGAAGCAGTAACATAATAGATACTGCTCCGTGCCTCCCTGTGACCCTTTTACTACAAAATCACAGTGAGATAAAGTTGTCACAGCGATTTAGTAGTAAAAGGGTCACGGGGAGGCACGGAGCAGTATCTATCATGTTACTGCTTAATGCCTTTGATGTCCACCACGCAGCTTGGCTCTCTTTCTCGCTGCGGATAACACGGAGTGCATCCGCTCTTCTGCAAGGGCCCTTAAGTTTTTTATATTTGTGTCTACGAAGCTGTGTGAGAACAAATTTTTTGGGAGATTATCATTTTGGGGTGTGTATGACTTTCAGTACACATTTTAGTACGCAAATTTTGTGATGTAGCGATACAAATAATTTTTTTATTGTTTATTTTCAAGATAGGGAAAGTTGGAGGTTTGAGCTTTTTTTACATTTATCTTTAGTCCTTTTTGGGGACGTGAACATGTTGTCATCCCATAGACTGCAATGCTTTACTATTGCATCCTATGGGAAAATCACTACACCTTCAGAAGGCCCAAAGCTGCCATAGCAACTGAACAGCTCCCACGATCTTGTTGCAGGGAACTTCTAAGATGCTGTGGTCACAACTGGTCATGGCATGTGAGGTGTTAAAAGTCCATGATATACACTGATTGACAAAAAATAACGCTCTAAGATGGAGTTGTTAGAATCAAATGAATCCTTATATTTATGAATGTAATGATGATATATGTCAATGATTACAATATTAGAGCAAAAAATAAGTTTATTGTAGAAAACTGTACAACTGAATGGAGGCTCTAGTACCCTGTTGGGCCACCTCTAGCCTGGATACAAGATGAGATATGGTTAAGTATGAAGGCATGCAGGCTCCATATGGTATCCTGCAACACATTTGGGCCAGTAGGTCCTGCAAACTCATAGGGTGCAGAAGCTGGCATCACAGCTGGTCCCATAAATGCTCGATTGGCAATAAATCTAGCAACTGGGCAGGTCAAGAAAGTGTAATTTGATGGAGACAAACCCGTGTTGTGTGTGAGTGAGCACTAACCTGCTGATAAATGCTAGTTGGAAGCCCTGCCATTAAAGGCAAACACATATGGCCACAGGATGTCCTGCACATATCTCATATAGTGTCCCTCATATCACTACTAGAAGTGACCAACTATCATATGCGATAGTTCCCCAGGTCATCACACCAACAGTTGGAGCAGGGTGTCATACCATAGCAAAGGCAGTATTGAAGCGCTCACCAGTAGTCCTCTATACTCGAACCAGACCATCATGGGATCCCAAAGAGAACCTGAATTTGTTGTTAAAGATAATACGGTTTCAGTCTGTAGTAGTCCAGGTTTCTCATTCATGACACCACAGCAAACAAAGAAGATGGTGGCTGTCTGTCAATAACAGGACATGTAACATGACACCAAATTGACCTTTGCTAAGCGTCTGGAAAAGGTATGGGCAATGACCGGGTGTGTATTGAAGGTGCCACCTGTGTTTGGATGTTGAACAACAAAACCGTGAAAGCTGCTCATGCTTGTCAGCGGATCAAACAAACTTCTCTACTAGTGGTCTGTCTGGGCTGTTTGGAGTCCATTCGCCGGGTGTGCCCTCACATAACCATTGTTCCCAGCAGGTACGGACTGGCCATAGACCCTACAGGGAACATTCCCGGTGGGCTGATACCCATGGGGCCGCCCAAGCCATCCTTACAGCTGTTGGCCAGGTACATAATGATCTGATTCTCTTAGCATGAATTATTGCTAGGAGCATCAGGTACTTATGTATCTGGCCTGCTGCCGCAGGTGCCCTCCTGATTTCAACTGCATTGTCGTCCTTAGGACAGTGATACTGTGGCGGGGGTGGCAGTATTTTGTGCTGGACTGAAATATTTTGTTATAATGGAGTGGTCTTTTGTTCTGCACTATGGTATTGATGGCATCACCTACTTCTGTTGTCCCTGCCTACTTATGTTGGCCCTGCCATCTGTCAATTTGAACCCTCCTACAACATGGCGCCACTGTTAAGATTCTTCCAGGGCCACATTAAGTTCCCAGTCCACCCCTGGTTCCCAGCATCTCCTCAGATAGGTCAAAATGGCTTTTAGATGGGAGGAAATATGTCGAAATGACCTTCCTGCTTCTCTCAGTCCAGTGATGCCTTCTACCTGAGTTCATTATGTAAATGTGTGTGTTCGTGTGTACATACATATACATATACATTTTTCTGCTTTATCAATGATGACTTTGTTATCAGATGTCATAGAATACTTAAAATGAACAGACATTTCACTTGAGAAAATAGACAATTCCATGAATTGCGATGATAGTCTAGGTCTGGTGACCAGTTTGCGGAGATAATACTAGCAAAAAGGTAATCATTAAACTGGATTCAGCTCCTCAGCAGCTGGAGGAAACTAATTATATAGAGTAGATATAAACCAGGGCTATTTGTCAGGGGTCTGTATTGCACACTTTATACACTGGTCACACATCTCATTCAATCTTCAGGTCTTCATGAAAAGAAATTATTTATGAAATCCTTCCATGTGGATCGATATCCCCTTTATGGATTTCATACTCATTTGATGGTAGATAAGTAAGATTATTGTGTACTGTAAATTGAACATTTATAGTCCATCCCAGGCTGCCTGGTTTTAACAACCACTTCTCAGTTCATATCCCACCACCCAAAGCCTTTCACAAAAGGGTCATTACTTTAAGCCCCTATGCTCAGACATCGAAGAAGCAAGAAGCCAAGTGATAAACATTACATGAAAATTGATGGTTCATTCAAGGTCACCATCAGGGCAATAAGATTGGTAGTGCTATGAGGGGCTTATCCACAAACATGAAAGAAGGGTCCTGCTCGCTGCCCAAAAAATATAATGCCATTTCAGGGCCCTGCAATGTAATGGGGCCCATTAACCACTGCAGGGTTTTTGCTCACAAGCTCCTGATCACATGAAGCTTCAGAATGATGTCTGCGGCAGCAGATAGAAAGTACAGAATCTTCAGTGCAATTTTTTTTATGTTACCCCTACACGACCTATAGATTAACTGCACACCTACTGTCTCCCCCTTGCCCCATCTTTCCAACTGTCACGCATCCCTGTCCACGGAGCACTTGTCAAGTTGTATGTCCCCCAGGCTCCCCTTCCGTCCCTGCAACTTTCCAATCCCACAGCCTTCTCCTTCTTCCACAAAACCCTGACACCTAGTCTCTCCCTTTTACCCCCTGACAGTGGCACTGCTATGTCGGGTTTGCCCATCTACAGATCTCCTACCATGGACAATCCTTTTATTTCCTTTAAAAAGTTTAAAAACAGCCTGGATGTGCAGTGACGTTATGCCATTTATTCCAGTAGGGGAGGTAATGGTTAGCAGTGGTTGGCACGAAGAGGGATAAACACCCTGTTCTTTCCCTCTTGGCAGGAGTGGGCTGGTCCTACTTCCTGCCAGGAGGGGTAGTTCCAGTCTAGTGAGACAAAGAAAGTAGGAGAGGAGAGTTCCTGGTCTGATAGGGGGGGAGTGAGAAAGCACATGTCAGAGCTCCCACTCCCAGGAACTGCATCTTATACTCCTGTGAGACCAACACTCCACAGGGAAACTCAGGAACCAGATCTTACTCTCCTTTCAGACCAACACTCCAGAGAGGTCAGCAAAATTCAGTAGCACAGCTACAAGAAAGCATCAGTGCAGAAAGACAGCAGAGTGATATGCAAAATACAGCTTTACAGACACTGCTGCAAAGTGAGGGACAACAGCTGAAACACCACCACCCATCTAACAATCGCTAGGCCAGACTAACATTAAGCCTGTATTACAGTGGAAACCTTTAACAAGTGCTTGCTATTGCCAATATATTGCAATCTAACCTGCCACCATACCACCTGTTCTAATGCTAGAGAAACTGCAATTTGTATTTATTGCTGCTGGATGTGCCGAGACTGTTATATATTTACTTCTGGCCTGATTCTTCAAACCACCTTTACCAAATCTCCATTGCGCTGTACCCCACGGAGCAATGGCCTTAGGGAGTACACCGTGACATAACACCTCATCAGAGCCATTACCACTCCCATCCTCTGCACTGGCTCCTCAGGGGACCGCTACAGATGTCTTTCTTAAAAGTAATAATACGTGTTATGGATACTAGATTATTGACCAAGATTTATTGAATAAATGAAACAATCCTCCTGATCAGAATGAATAGCCATCCATGTAATATAGGTTAGAGCTGATCTTTAATACTGTTCTGGACTGGTTAAAAATTCAGATCCCAATACCAAAAAGAAGCACTACTAACCACTGAGCCATCTTGTGATCTGCAATTGACAGACTGTGCTGGATCAGTGATACAATTAGGATGAAGTAAAATTGAATTTATGTAAACGTATCACATTGCAAATCATGAAACGCAGAAAGACTAACAGCTGCTTATTCTGATATAAATGAAACTGCTCATAATTACCAAGTGTGCGTTTTAAGTGCATGTGACCAGTCTGTGCAGTGTGTACTTTTATGCCCCGGGCACAGCGTGATAGACAGGTTGTGGCACCAGATGAGGGAATGCGCAGAACCAGTGTCTATGTAAGCTGTAACTGCATGCAATGAATATGGCTAATTGAGCTGAAGGACAATGGGACTGATGAGAATAAATTAGCGTTCTTGCCGGCATGTGCAGGTGAGAAGAGGAAAACGCAGACACTGAAAGCATCACGACAAGGAGCTCATTCTCTTTGTTGTAAAGGGGAAATGGAACTCATTTAGGTTGCCATCTTTGCCCCCTCATGCAGTATTTCAGATTTTTTTCATATCCCCCATGCCATAAAAAGAAAAATAATTATTCTGGTGTCTAAAAAGAATCTATATTCACAGTGGGTCTGGAGTAAAGGCCTCCATACACATTAGTCTATTGTTGGCTGAACCTACTGTTTTCAAGGACCAGCCAACACTTGCACACTCTGTGGAGAAGCTGATTGTCAAGAAGGAAGCATTGGCTAAACTGTTTGAGGGGATAGGGAGTGAAAATCGTCGGCCCAACAAGTGTTCGGCTGAAAGCTATCTTATGTGTATGGTTGATTGGGCAATAGTAATGGCACCCCACACCTTTTTTGAGATAAGGTTCTAGCTATCTTTAGTTATCTCAAAAATCAGACCTTAAGGTGGATTTAGATGGGCAGTTTTGGGAATGAACATTCCTGCGAGTGCTCGTTCCTGACAATCTGCCCGTGTAAATGTCCTGCAGATCACCCGATGAACGAGCAAAATTCTAAATGATTGTTTCTCGGCAGTGATTTGCTGCCCAGAAACAATGATTCTGCATGGGGACAAGAGATCGAAATAGCAATCTCTTGTCCTCATACTGTGAAGAAGATCGCTGCATGTAAACACCACGGTCTCCTCCACTAAAACGAGCAGCCGACTGTTAGGAAGGAACGCTTTTTTCCGGACAATCTGCAGCTCATTGCACAGTGTAAATGCAGCTTTCGCTACACAATGTGCATCAGATAAACATTTTATTGAGAGAGATTCTTATAACTGGATTGTCTATTTAGTGTTTTTTACTAGTTTTATGTATTTTTTAAGGACTATGGGGTTAAAGATGTTAATTGCCCATACATCCTACCAATTTCAACAGAACTATTCGACTATTATATGTGTATGGGGGTGACAGATGATGTTGGAGGAAAGAACGATTGGGAATGTTGAATTTCAATATTGTTAACCTTTTGTTCTTCTAAGAGTTAGGCTACCACCAAGAGATACTCACAGCAGCTTACGGCCCTTTCTTTGTTTAGAACACATACATGTTCAACCAAACCTAGGGGGATACAGTAGCTGTTGGCTAAATGATCTGACACCTATGAAAGGGGTTGTTCAGCCTAGGAATTGACAACCCCAATGGTACTTACCTTTGCCACATTAGGAAAAAAAACAATTATCTGTCCACAGGCCTGCCTGCCATGCCTGTGAACTGACCCAGTCCTGGTCACTTTTGGTCCCCACAGGACCAGGAAGTGTCCTAGGTATGACAACCTCTTTCAGAATGCATGGCTACCTTTGGGCAGGCTGCATTGCACTAATAAGGCTATTCAAGGACCAGGTGGCAATACTTAAAAACATACCACCACCATTTATGAGTCATATAGACTGGCACATAATTCACTGACATATAGTAAAGCGTTCGGAGTGGGTTAAAAAAATTAATAAAAGAAAGGGTACTCCTCCCCGTATGCTCCTGTTCTAAGACTTGGAGGAGATTTATCAAAACTAGTGCAAATGAAAATTGCTTTAGTTGCCCATAGCAACCAATCAGATTGATCCATTCATTTTGCAAAGGAGCTCTGAAAAATGAAAGGCGGAATCTGATTGGTTGCTATGGACAAGTAAGCCAGTTTGATAAATCTCCTCTTTGGTCTCTTCTTCCCAGTTCCATCTCAACACACAGAAAAAGAAGGAATTTATCGTGTCGGCAAATCACAACCACCTTATATAATAAGGAATGAAGATTTTATACTGGTAGAAACACAGATCTGATTGGTCATTTGTTCACTACCCCTAGTTATTCAGGACGGTGGCCATGATAAAGTCATTTCGTCTGCATCCGTATAAGAAGACATTGTAAGGTACTTTGTAGGTTGTAATATTAGTTACTGATCTGCATTTCTCCGCTCCCGGCAGAAACCAGAAGCTTATTAAAGACATTACATTGCAATTAAGCAGTATACAATTAATAACATCTGATTCGATAAACACGACGACAGTGATCAGTAATTCGCTCCTACCATTCGGCTTTCCAGTCGCGCTGCCTGACACCATCCAAAAGCTTAATCGTATTAAACAGAAAATGTCAACCAAATATTTTCTTCCTGAGTTAACTTGTAAACAACTGGAAATGAGCTGCAGGAAATTTTCCGGACACAATTTGCAATAGATATGGTGGCCCCATTTGTGGAACATTTATAATTGGTAATGAACATTTTCATATGATGATAGAAAATGGTCTGTTAACCCTTTGCTTGTTGTATACCTTTTATCTAGACCTAGTTTACAGTAACAACTGTATGCGTCGGTGGCACAGTGGCCATACTACAATACCCAGAAGTCAGAATTTGTTAATGTCTGACGGGGGTTGTGAAAATACTGTATCTCTCTAACAAAGCTAAAGCCGACCCTGTACCTGCATGGATCCAGAGCATCCCCCTTCACTGCTTCAGTTGCTTCAGGCTGGCAGCTCAAGCATGAGTCCTTTCTTAGGGGTTGTGTCCTTTTTCAGAAGACGCGCTTTCTGTTGCAGTTCACAGTTTAAGGGGCAAATCCGTTCTGCATCTCTCTCTATAGCCTCTTTCAGACAAGCGTGTCCTGTGCCGAAAACACGCTTAGTGTGTGAGTGTGATTTCCCTTTATGGATACTGCTTGTTTCACAGGATCAATTTATAATGCAGTGTGTTTCTGCATGACCTTACTTCTACAAAATTATACTGAAATAATGCTGTCAGTATAATACTGTAGAGGTAAGGTCGTGCAGAAACACATAGGATTATAAATCATTATAATGCAGTGTGCGCAGTGGCGTATCTATCACGAGGCAAACAAGGCATTTGCCTAGGGCGGCACTTCCAATGGGGCGGCAAGATGCCTTGTTTGCCTCAGTGATAGATTTTTTTTTTTGTCCGGGCTGCGCTGCTGGGGCTGCGCCGGCGCCGCTCCTCCCCGCCCAGCGCCGCTGTAGGTAATTTATTCACTCCACTTGCCTGAGAGAAGCGCCGGAAGACTCACACAGGCGCACTGGCAGAGGCATTGAAGTGCGCATGCACTACAACGGCGCTGGGCAGGTAGGAAATCTGTGGAATCGGATGACACGGGGGGAGAATCTGTGGATGACACTGAGGGGGAATCTGTGGATGACACTAAGGGGGAATATGTGGATGACACTAAAGAGGGGGTCTGTGGATGACACTGAGGGGGAATCTGTGGATGACACTAAGGGGGAATCTGTGGATGACACTGAGGGGGAATCTGTGGATGACACTGAGGGGGAATCTGTGGATGACACTAAGGGGGATATGTGGATGATACTAAAGAGGGGGGAATCTGTGGATGACACTGAGGGGGGAATCTGTGGATGACACTGAGGGGGAGAATCTGTGGATGACACTGAGGGAGGGAGAATCTGTGGATGACACTGAGGGGGGGAGAATCTGTGGATGACACTGAGGGGGGGTGAATCTGTGGATGACACTGAGGGGGGGAGAATCTGTGGATGACACTGAGAGGGGGGAATATGTGGATGACACTAAAGAGGGGGAATCTGTGGATGACACTGAGGGGGGGGGGATCTGTGGATGGCACTTAAGGAGGGGGATCTGTGGATGGCACTTAAGGGGTGGATCTGTCTGTGGATGGCACTTAAGGGGGGGATCTGTGGATGACACTTAAGGGGGGGGGATCTGTGGATGACACTTAAGGGGATCAAGGGAGGGGTGTGAGGTGTGGCTGTTGTTATTCACTTTTAAATACAGGAAAGGATGGAGCCTAAAAGGAAGGGCGGGGTTTACAGAGAAAGGGGTTTGGCCTTGACAGGAAGGGGCGGGTCAAATTTATATTAGGGGGTTCCCGAATTTAGTCTCGCCTAGGGCAGCACAAAACCAAGATACACCACTGAGTGTGCGCCTGTGAAACAGGCAGTGTCCATAATGGGAAACAATGCTCCCATGCGGAGAGTGTTTTCCGCACTGGACCTCTCATCTAAAAGAGGCCTATGACAGCTTAGGGGCATGGTGAAGTGTTTTGTGCCGAAGGCACGGTTGGAGGTACTTCTTATGGCGCACAAATAAACGACCTTAAGTTCAGTACTTTTAAAGTTGAGTTATTGTTATTGGTGACAACGCGTTTCGGGATATTGCATCCCTTTCTCAAGTCTTGTGGACGCTGACAGGAGGACAATGAGAGGCTGCTGAGCATGCCAATGATTGTCATGCGCAACATAAAAATCATTGGCACGCTCAGCAGCCTCTCATTGTCCTCCTGTCAGCGTCCACAAGACTTGAGAAAGGGATGCAATATCCCGAAACGCGTTGTCACCAATCAAAAGAACTCAACTTTAAAAGTGCTGAACATAAGGTCGTTTATTTGTGCGCCATAAGAAGTACCTCCAACTGTGCACTTCACCATTTTCATAACAACCCTGAGGAGAACAGGCACCTCCGTTAAAGGGATTGTACGGGTAACGGCAGCACCGACGGACCACTGTGGTCATCACAAACCACTTATACGCATGCATTATCCTCCTATGGACACCATCAAAAGGTGAGCAGAACCAAATCACCCTATAAGGTGAAATTTGGACTCACAACCCTATGAGTGCCTCTCCCTCTTTTTCTTTTGCCAAAATAGCTTAGGGGCATGTCCTTTCTGCTGCAGCTCTCTCCCTGTAACTGTCACAGCTTCTAACAGTAGATAGATCTGGTGGCATTTGAAGAATGGAACAGAGTATGTGCCTCTACTTCCGTAGGCGGACGTGTACATTACTATACACCTTAAAAACCAGGGGGCCATTACAATAAAATAAAGAGAACATCTCACAACTGGAGCATTTTCGCAACAGGAAGTAAATTATAAAAGTAACTAGTTTTTCATGCTAAATTAAATCAAAATTTAATGGTGGCACAACCTCTTTAGAGTGAATTTACATGTTTAATTGTCGTGCTGTTTTTTAAGTCAAAATTTCTGTGCTGTTTAACTTCTTAAAGGGGTTTTCTTGGACTTTAATAATGCAGCAAATGAATAAATCCACTGTTGCTCCTGAAACAACGCTCCAATGTGCTTTACATCAATCTGACCGCTGCAACCAGTCACTGACCTCAGCAGTCATGCTAACATGGTACAAAACCGGTGGAGACAGCGACTGACTGCAGCAGGAGACATAGTAGGCAAGACTACATCTGACACCGAATATAAATGTTTTCATTGTTATTTGGACTGGGATCCATGATTTCAGCAGTGCTTATTGCCTTTCATAGTAAGAATTTAAAGGGGTTGTATCACACCTGGCTCTGAATACTTTGTAATTGCATGTAATTAAAAAAATTAGTAAAGCCACTGAGCTATTTTCCAGCTTTTTCGTACATGGGCATCTGCATAGTGTTTTTACATGCTTTTTAAAGCATGTATATGAAGCCCTATAGAGCCCACATAACGTTAAGGCTGGTGCTGCAGTGTCCCATGAGTATCCTCACACTGTTGTTCCCTAGGGCCGTACAGTGAAAAGAGGGAGAACCCTTTCTTCCCTCAGGGCTCGAGCTGATTCTGCGGCTCCTGCCTGATATGGTACAGAGCTAAAGTTGATGGTTAATGCGTTAAGTAAAGAATGGCAAGAAAAAGATAACTAACTTTTCAGTGGATTTCAATGGCTTTTGTCACGAGATAACCAAGAGAACGCTGTGCCATGTGTTATCAGAGTCAATTTTAGCTCAGCTACATCTGTAGTTGTTTGTATGCGAGCAAGGCAGAACTTGTATAGAGTGATGGCCGGTAAGTCAGTCAGTAACCAGGGCAGATTTAACCCAATAAATGTTTCTCTTTACTGTAGTGCAAAATGGGAGTAACAATACACCCACCTTTAGCAATCACAGTTTCAACTGTACACAGTGCAATTCTCTCCCAGATACCAATCTATGGATTTAGGGATGGATGGGAGATATCGCCCTCTTTTTATACTATCTTGCTAACGTTTCTCTCAATAGAATCTATAGCAGCCAAGAATACTTTTGCAATAATGTCTATAGTGTCCACTACAGGGTTTTAAAGACATGTCTAGCCAGGACATCTCCAAGTGTAAGTGGTGTCTTCATGGTATATCTGTCACAGCAGCAAAGTCTGAATGGCTCTAGTAGCAGGTTACCTTACTGACTCCTATGCCTACCTATTCATGTTCCAAGTTATCCTGTTCACTTCTTTGTCTTTATGTTGATCTTTTAGTAATTCACCCAGAGATCTGAAGCTTCAGGCCTAAGGGAAAGGAGCATGAGGCAACTACTTCTTTCCTCTCTGAACTCTCTCCTAAGACTCCGTAACTGAGCTGGGGGTGGATCCTAGATTCCCATCCAGCTTCCTGCCAAGGCAGAGCCAGGATTAGTAACCCTGGACTGTGCCATCCATACATGGCTTTACTGGGTGTAATACATGGCATCACGGCTGGCCTTGGGTTACATAGCGCCTCGTGCAAGATGACTTTTTGGCTCACACACACCTCTAAAAACGATTATAGGGAATTAAATACACTAAATTTAAAATGTAACTTCATTTTATGGAGAAAAGAATGAGCAGCTAATACTTAATGGGGTATTTCTATCTGGAGCATTTATGACAACAGAATATGCCATAAGTGTCCGATGGTGTTCCACCTCTGGGGGCTGCTCTTGTCTCAAGAATGGGGCCCCTTGGTCAATGAAGAGTAAGCCGAACCTGTGTGGCTACCACTCCATTCGCTGTTATGGGACTTCCAAAAATAGCTGCCCGTTGGCTCAGCAATTTTCCGAAGTCCCTTAACAGTGAATGAAGAGGATGCCATGCACAGTGTGCTACAAAATACTAGTAGTGGTGCCATGCCAAGCTCTTGACATAAATACAGCACCAGAACCAAGCTTATGACATAAATGTAACATCAGAACCAAGTTCATGGCATAAATACAGCACCAGAACCAAGCCCATTACATAAATACAGCACCAGAACCAAGCCTATTACATAAGTACATAACCAAGGTAATTACATAAATACAGAACCAAGTTCATTACATAAATACAACACCAGCACAAAGACCATTATATAAACACAGCATCAGAGCCAAGCATGGAACATAAATAAATCACCAGAACCAAACAGCATATATTGTAAAAGTACAGCTCCCAGTACTCGTCTAAAGGTATGCTGGAAGGTATTGTTTCACAGAATGCTACCACCCATCATCACACTGTAGACCATACGATTGACTATAGCACTGATCAGATACAGTCAGTGGCAGAATGAACATTTCCATTTAGCCACTTACAGGTGACGTCTCATCTGGAGTTCTTCTCTTTCCTTTTTTTTCTATTTAGTTCACACCACCATAGTTAGCTTCTCCAGGCCATGATTCATCTCTGCATAGTTTTTCACTCAGATGTCTTCAGCTTCTCATTTCACCAACACATTGGCACCCAATATACTAGCCAGGGGCGGACTGAAAACTCATGGCGACCCTGGACAATAGGACATTATGGGGCCCCTGTGTCCCCGTTTTCCCCTTAAACCACACCCACACACAGCCTCACGCACATATCGCGCCACCCACATCACCTACACTTAGTACAGAATTTCTCTTCACTATATTCAAAATAAATGTTTACTAATTTTTAAAAAAAAAATCACGCCCTCCACCACAACACAAGCATATCTAAGACTCAGTGTATCGCATAGCTCCATAGCAGTAGAACTCACAGTAATGTGCGATGTGCAAGTACATCACAGATCACATCAGCGAAAAATGCATAGAAAAGTGCAGTGTGTGAGTATCACAAGCCCTACAGCAATACAAGTCACAGGAATGTGCAGTTTGTGAGTGTATTACAGATCGCCTCATCAATACAATGCACAGGAATGTGCAGTGCGTGAGTATATCATAGCCAACCCACTGCTTTCCCATGCGTGGCTTCATAGAGATGCTTTGAATCAATGCATTTCTATGAGGAGTGTTTAGCGTGAATGCCAGTGTTGCACGTTGTGCAACACTGGACTAGGAAGCACCTCTAGTGGCCGTCTGATGCGTGGCAACTAGAGGTATTCCTTGGCGAAAATGTAAATACTGCCTTTTTTCTGAAGAGGCAGTGTTTACATTAAAAAGCTTGCAGAGACATGATATAGCCACCAGAACTACTATGTTTAGCCGTTGTGGTTCTGGTGACTATAGTGTGCCTTAATATAGAGGAAAAAAAGAATCAGCACAAAAGTATCAAATAAAATGGCTGTATCATCATTTTGAAAATTAAAAAAGCACAACTTCTTACACAAATATATAGTATTTTGCAGATTACTTTTTTTTTTACAATGTGCAGATAGTACTGTACTCCTCCATCCACCCCTCCCTCCCCCTTCTCCATCCCCCCACCCCCTTCTCCAACCACCCAGCATCCTTACTCACATAAAACAAGTAATATATATAATATAGCTTACAGTGAATTACTGTAAATACTTCCAGTTCTGAAGACTCCAGCAGGCTCAGGATCAGTGCTCTGGGCAGTGAGCAGCTGGGCTCAGGGCTGGAAGTGGGCACCGCTCTGCAGTTCAGGAAGGAGACCTATAAGATGCACCTAGGTTTTAGAGGGGGACAATAAGAAAAAAAAATTTTCATTATACATCAGGTCAGACCAACCAATCAGACCCCCAATGTTAATCAGACCTCAGCTGACAGCCCCAATCAGACCCCCAATGTCAATAAGACCCCAATAAGACCTCAAATCAGACCCCTAATCAGACCTCAACTCAGACCCCAATGTAAATTACCCCCAATCAGACCTCAGATGAGAGCCCCATGCCACTCATCACCCCCATATCAGGCCCCATGCTTCTCATTAGCCCCCATAATCAGCCCTTATGCCTCTCAGCCCCTATTATCAGCCCTTATGCCTCTCATCAGTCCTCATTATTAGCCCTTATGCCTCTCAGTCCCCATTATCCACTCTTATGCCTCTCATCAGCCCCCATTATGCCTTTCAGCCCCCATTATGCAGCTTTCAGCCCCCATTATGCCTCTTTCAGCCCCCATTATGCCTCTCAGGCCCCCCATTATGCCTCTTAGCCAGCCCCCATTATGCACCTCTCAGCCCCCATTATGCACCTCTCAGGCCCCCTATTATGCCTCTCAGGCCCCCCATTATGCCTTTTAGCCCCCATCATGCCTCTCAGGCCCCCTATTATGCCTCTCAGGCCCCTTATTATGCCTCTCAGCCAGCCCCCATTATGCCTCTCAGCCAGTATTCATGGTGGGTCCTTCACTATGCGAGCCATGCCGCTCGCATAGTGAAGGATAGGAACGGAACACACATTGAGTCGGCGGAGCGGAGGCAGTGGCCAGCAGGGCCTGAGGGGGCCCCCTAGTGGTCGCGTGCCCTCGGTCCATGCCCGAGTGGTCAATCCGCCCCTGATACTAGCACAAACTCCTGTTAGTGCCTCACATTGTGCCCTGATTAGAGCAACATACACTGTGCCCCTGAAAATGATGCTGCACACACACAGTGTCCTTATGGTAGTGCTCCCTATAGATAATGCCACACAGTCTGTGTCCCCATACTGTGCCATATGCCCTATGCCCCCATACTGTACTACAAGCTGTGTCCCCATATATAGTGCCAGGTTCTCTGTGCCTGCATACATAGTGCCATGTGCTCTGTACCCACATACATAGTGCCACATGCTCTGTGCCCCCTTATATAGCAGTACATGATTTGTGTCCCCTTATTCTCTGTACACCCGTGCTCTCTGTACCCCATACTCTCACTACGCACTCTTAATTTCTGTGCCCAATGCTTTCTCTGTGCTGTCACATATTTTGTGCCCCCGTGCTCTCTCTGGGCCCTCTCATGCTCTCTGTATCCTCTCATGCTCTCTGTGCCCTCTTATGCTCTCTCTGTTTCCCCATGCTCTCTGTGACTTCTCATGCCCTATGCCCCATGCTCTCCCTACGCATTCTTATTTTCTGTGCCCAATGCTTTCTCTGTGCTGTCACATATTTTGTGCCCCCATGCTCTCTCTGTGCCCTCTCATGCTCTCTGTGCCCTCTCATGCTCTCTCTGTTTCCCCATGCTCTCTGTGACTTCTCATGCCCTATGCCCCATGCTGTCTCTGTGCCCTCTCATGCTCTGTGCCTCCATGCTCTCTGAGCCCTCTCATGCTCTTTGCCTCCATGCTATCTGAGCCCTCTCATGCTCTATACTTTCATGCTGTCTCTGTGCCTCCATGCTCTCTGTTCCCTCTCATGCTCTGTATTTTCATGCTGTCTCTGTGCCCTCTCATGCTCTGTGCCTCCATGCTCTCTGTGCCCTCTTATGCTCTATACTTTCATGCTGTCTCTGTGCCCTCTCATGCTCTGTGCCCCCATGCTCTCCCTGTTCCCCCACACTTTTGGTGCCATCATGCTCTTTGTGCCCTGTATAATACCTACCTTCCTCCGGTCCCACAAAGTTTTCCTGTGATACATTCCTGGCTACACCGAGTGCTCCAAAGAGATGACCGTCCGCCCCCCCCCCCCCCTCAATACAGAGGCCGGACCTGCATGGAATAACGTAATATTAAATAACAAACCATTTTTTTGCGTGTAAAAAAGCGCCATGAAATTCTGGAGGGTGAAACCACCATAAAACAATGACCTACTTTACCATTATATACTGAGGAACATACAGCTGACATTTACCAAACTTCTACTAACTTGTTATCTATTAGGATAGATTTATATATGTCTGCATTTTCCCTGTTTGCTGAGATTATTTCCGTACATAAGAAATCGACACATTTTGTCAAATAATAAACAGCATCTGTGTTGGAGAATTCACCTGCTCCTGGATTAACTGTGCCTCTAACACCCTGCAAGGAGAATGTGTACCTAGTGACAACTCTGAAAACAACTCATCTGTATGCAAATTAGCACAAAATGAAAACAGCATTTATTTTAAGAGATTCAAAAGATATTATTAAAACTATTGCTTAGAAGAAACCAAAATCACACACTGAGAAGGTTGTTCATACAAAACCTGCCAATAGGCATAAACATGGCAAATCCCTGGCGCTCATGCCGAGTAAATCAGAAAAATGTATTTGCGTTTACACATTGTGCAGCTAATTTGCAAATATACAAATGTAATAAATAGTAATAAGAACATAATGAAATGGCGTGCTGTGATGAAGGGAAA
This sequence comes from Bufotes viridis, assembly GCA_033119425.1. Classification (NCBI taxonomy): domain Eukaryota; kingdom Metazoa; phylum Chordata; class Amphibia; order Anura; family Bufonidae; genus Bufotes; species Bufotes viridis. The sequence continues at coordinate 402,392,318 of CM065590.1, forward strand.
AGTTGATATATGGGTAGAAAAACTGGCTTAGTTGCCCATTGCAACCAGATTTCACTGTTCATTTTTCAGAGCTCCTTTGGAAAATTGAAGGTTGAATCGGATTGGTTGCTATGGTCATTTAAGCCAGGTTTCCTTTACACTAGTTTTGATAAATATTTTAAATATTTCCTTAAGTGTCTTGAAACTCCTCGAACTGAACCTTGGTTCCATTTCAAGGAGTCAAATGTAACAATGCATTTTATGAATATGGTTTCATGCACACAGCCATGTCCATACTTCGGTCTACAAAATAGCTATACCTTCCACGTGCGTTCGTTTTCTCACTGTCATCAATAGAAAGGAACTGAAAAACTGATCCGCAGAAAACACGGATGAGTGCATGGCTCGTAGAAATAAACGGCACAGTGTGTATTCTGCAAAAAATGCAGACAGCATACGAACCATGAAGCTTGAATGCAATATTTTGGTTGCCTAAACCCAATAAACAGAATCTAAACTTCAGCCTGAGACTTTGTAGCAAACTAGCAGAGATTTGTCTAGGCTGGATACCTAAATTGGGAGAAGCTCTAGGTATGTAGGGGGTTTGTCTGGGTCTTTCTTCATTCATTGGCTGCAAACACATTTCTTGAGAAATGCAGATTTTTTCAAACATTTACTTAAAGTTACAGGACTCTTGATTATACAGAGATTAAAGGGAACCAGTCACCATAAAAATGCACCATAATCTGCAGGCAGCATGTTATAGAGCAGGAGGAGATGAGCAGATTAATATATAGTTTTATGGAAAAAGATTCAGTAAAACTTGAGCAGGAATATAAATGAATAAATTACAAGTTTTACTGAATCTTTTTCCATAAAACTATCTATCAATCTGCTCAGCTCCTCCTGCTCTATAACATGCTGCCTGCAGCTCACACACCATGTTCAATGTGACAGGTTCCCTTTAAGCTTGATAAAAAATCTTATTAATAGCCCCTCACTCCGGACCTTCATTTATTAGGTGGAGAGTGGTTATAAATATCCTCTTTCTCCCTGGACAACACAAATACTGACTAAATATTGACTGTGTGAAAGTGGTCATAGAAAACACACCACCTTTCTTTCTAAAACAGCACCACACATGGTTGTGTGTGGTATTGCAGCTAGCCACATTCACTCCAATGGTGCTGAGCTGCAATAACAGACACAACCCATGTATGCTATTGTTGGAAGAAGGAGGCCATATTTTTCTAATCTTGGACAACCCATTTAAGTACACTTCCAGAAAACTAGGGTGTGATGGAGCATGTAGTAATGCAGTGGTGAGCACACCTACTGATCTCAATCAGAACTCATTGACTGTGAAAGATGAAATCTCTTAAGTAGGCTGCAAATGCCTACATTGTCTTCTAAGTAATATGTTGTCAGACAAGCAATTCTTAGCAAGTAATACCCTTGTTGTGACCTGCATTTCTGTATTCATTTCGCACAAAGTGATTATTTGCTCTGTAATGTTCCCTGAGGTATGTGCCCAGTTAGTAGATTACTCTGCCAATAGCTTTTCCCCGCCGCTGTAATCACAGAGCGGAAAAACAACCTGTCATGGGAAATGGAGAAAAGTTTGTTTGGATTATTCCATCTCGCAGGCCAGCCTGCACGGCCCCATAATCAGTCAAGTAAATATTTACAAGGTGACAATTATCAGATGCGTAATATAATTGAAGCAAAGTATTATTCTTCCCTTACAAGCACCTTGGTGTCTGGGCTTTGTTTGGTTACTTGGGAGTATAAGTGGAGCAGACTTACAGGATTCAATAAAATATTATAAAAAACCCACGGAGGTCATGTTAAAATATTATATTTTAGGTGACTGTTTTTATAAACAATGTGTCAGCCATGCAACATACAGTCATGGAAGAAGCAAAGTACTCCCTCTTAGAGTTGAGTGAACCTGAACTGTATAGTTTGGGTTCGTACCGAATTTTAGGATGTTTTCATAAAATTTCGGTTTCAGGTCTGTTGTTCGGCGATTCTTCATGCTTTTTTAAAGGCTGCAGAACAGCCAATCAGCAAGCGTTTTATATCTTTGCCCTAAGAAGCCATCACAGCCATGCCTGCTATTGGCATGGCTGTGATTGGCTGAGTGCAGCATGTGACCTAGCCTCTTTAAAAGCTGGAGTCACGTAGTGCCGCACGTCACTCTGCTGCTGTTAGTATAGGGAAAGGTTGCTGACGGTGCTCGCAGGGAGAGATTAGGAAAGAAATCTGTTGAACCTGGTGGTGTGAAATCTTCAAGCTACAGCAATTATTGAGGGAGGTTGCTACTGCAATCCTACATTTTTGTACCCAGCCCTGAGCCCAGTGATACTGCAAAGTATTTTTTTTTTAATCCATCTGTTACTGAGGTGGGGGTCGGCAGCCATTCTAGCCACTGCAGTGTCCTTGGAACTGCATGTGACCTGCATGTGTGCCAGCCTGTCAGGGACATCAGTCTAATCCTTTTTGGTAGCTCAGTGAAGGAAAAAATCCTTTTTCTGGCAGGTCAAGTCCCCTACATTACCTTTTGTATAATTAAGGGGTGACATAGTCCATATCTGTATTGTGGTGCTATAGAGCACTTGTGCACACAACGCACCAAAACTTATTTTCAATTTCAGCAATGAAATAGTGCATCAGTGTTTTTTTTTGGAAAGAAAGCGGTATTCCTGGTCCACAAAGCAGTTTAAAATACAGCGCCAAAATACATATTTTACATTTCTGCTGTGAAAAAGTGCATCAGTGTATTTTTGGCAAAAAAAGGTATTCCTGGTCCACAAAGCAGTTTTAAATACACCGCCCAAAAACGTATTTTAAATTTCAGCACTGAAATAGTGCATTAGTGTTTTTTTTTGTTTTTTTTTAAAAAGCTGTATTCTTGGTCCACAGAGCAGTTTTCAATAAAACGCAAATACCTACGTTTACATTTCACCAGTGAGATACTGCATTAGTATATTTTGTGGGAAATAAAGCCGTATTGTTGTTACACAGAGCAGTTTTGCATACAAAGCACAAAAACGTATTTTAAAATTTAGCAGTGACATACTGCCTTTCTGTAATTTGTTGCAATAAACACTGGTTTTGTGATACATAGCAGATCTGAGGCCTACCCTGTATTTCAGTCATTTAAAGTAACCTTTTGAACTCTGCATTTACATAGTTGGTTGCAAACAGACTGGTTTTGTGGTAGATAGCACATTTGCGGTGTACGCTGCATTCCCTATCAAATAAAACCGTTAACTTCTGTTTTTACATTGTTGGTTTGAAATTTTTTTGGTGATAGTGAAGTAATTGTATTGGATTGCTCCGTTACACTGTTGTGTGACCTAAAGAAATTTATTCTGTTTATGACACGGGCACTGCCTTACTGTTAGTGAACTTAATTATTGACTATTGACAGTTAAATGCAGCAGTCTCTTATGCTTCTTTATGACTCTGCTGGCAGGGTTTCCCAGGGCCATAACCATAGTCCAGCCCCTGAATTGGAAGAGATTGAGTGCACGGATGCCCAACCACTTAGGTTTGAGGATGGGGACAGGGGAAGACTACGCCAGCACGTCTCTAATGATGATGAAACACAGGTGCAAACCGCTGAAGCTTTCTGCGGTGTGCAGACTGACAAAGAGGGCAGGGGTGAAGACAGGGTGGAAGATGATGTTGAGAACAATGAGGTCCTACACCCCAAAATATAGCACTGAAATCCATGTTTTCCATGGGTGGTGATAAAATCATATTTTTTAGGCCAGGAATTACCTTTGCGGCCTGCGCTGCATATGTGCCGGGGACAATAATATAGTTAATCCGTCTGGGAGTTCAGGGGTTCACATATTCCAATTATTTGCTGTCAAGTAACCCTGCACTGCATAGGTGACAGTGACCGAAAATGTAAATAATCCTCTTTTAAATTGTTGGGTGCAATATTACCATTTTTTCCGGGTACAAAGCCCTGCACAGGCCACTGGCGGATCCAGAGCCTGGTCTCGGGAGGGGCACTTTGGGCGATTGATACGCCCCAGCTCCCATCACTACAGAAAAACAGCCCCACTTACCTCTTCCATCCAGTGACGTCTCCTGTGATGTAGATGTTCTCTTTCCTCATCTTCTCCTTTCAGACCTTCAGACCAGACCGTCAGGTTTCGTCTCTGCAGTTTGACAACAAAATAAATCTCAGTTACTACTTTTCCATCATCCTCCCATATTCTGGACAAATTATCCTACTACCCCCATATAAAATACATCAGTAATGTCCCCATAGTGCCCCCCGGAGTCTCCTCTCTCCCCCCATCATGTGCAGGCTCCTTTCCCCACCCATCCCCCTTCCCCCAAAATTATTTGCAGGCTCCTTTCCCCAGCCCCCCCAAATCATGTGCAGGCTCCTCCCCCCAAAATCATGTGCAGGCTCCTTCCCCCCCCCCCCAAAATCATGTGCAGGCTCCTCTCCCCCCTCCCCTCCCCCCCAAAATCATGTGCAGGCTTCTCTCCCCCAAAATCATGTGCAGGCTTCTCTTCCCCCTCCCCCAAAATAATGTGCAGGCTTCTCTCCCCAAAATCATGTGCAGGCTTCTCTTCCCCCTCCCCCAAAATCATGTGCAGGCTTCTCTCCCCCAAAATCATGTTCTTTTCCCCCTCCCTACTTACCTCCTTGCAGCGCTGGATGAAGGCCTCTTCCGGCCTGTGTCCTGCTCTGTCCTTCTGCTCAGGCGGCGCGATGACGCCATCGCGCCGCTTGAACTCAGCTCTGATAGGCTGTCGGCACGAGGCCGGCAGCCTATCAGAGGAGCAGGGAGGGAGACGCCTCCCTCCCCTGCCGCACTGCACAGCGATCTGTATCGCTGTCCAGAGGACGGCGACACAGATCGCTATGGAGATGAACGCTTCCACAGTGGAAGCGCTCATCTCCTGTCACTGACTGCCGCCGGTGCTGCCAGCCTGCCACAATATCGGGGGCAATTGCTCCGCTGTCCCCTGGATCCGCCACTGGCACAGGCATAGGTGACAGTGACCGAAAATGTGAATACTCTTTTAAATTGTTGGGTGCAATATTACCATTTTTGCCAGGTACAAACCCCTGCACTGCATAGGTGACAGTGACCGAAAATGTGAATAATCCTCTTTTAAATTGTTGGGTGAAATATTACCATTTTTGACTGGTACAAACACCTGCACTGCCTAACTGTCAGGGAACTTACAATTGGCGGTTACATTCTTGCATGGCATAAAGCCTTTATGGGCTGTGAAGCCAAAGGTAGTCACCAACATGTTTTTATTTTTAAATAAATATGCTGTAGACCCCCCAAAATTGGGAAAATATAAAAAATAAAACAAAGTGTAAGCGCATGGTAGTATAACAATGGTTTGGGGAGGCCGGTATACATGTCTATTCTGCATAAGGTATAAACAAGTCCTGTGGGATCCATGCCTGGTTCTTTTTAATAAACAATAGCTTGCCCACATTGTCTGCGGACAGGCGGCTGCGCTTGTCTGTGATAATGTCACCAGCCATGCTAAACAGACATTCAGACAATACAGTGGCTGCAGGGTAGGCCAGCACCTCCAAGGTATAAAGAGCAACCTCAGGACATGTGCCAATTTGTAGACCCAGAAGTTGAATGGGGCAGACCCAGTGGCGTAGGTAGAAATGATTGGGCACCACAGCAAATATTTTACTGGGGCCCCCCCTCCCACAGTAATTTTTGCGCAACCCCTTCCTTTCATGCTGCTATTCCTAGACAGCTACTAAAGATCGCTGTCTCAGACTCTCAGACCAGGCCCAGTAGCTGTTCCATCTGCTTTCTACACTGTTTGTACTGCCACTGTATATAATTTTATTGAATTGTCCGCCTCATCCTCCTCCTGGATGGGCACCTTCTAGGTCAGGGCCCCAAAGCAGTAGCTTCCCCTGCTTCCCATGTAGCTATGCCCCTGGGCAGACCCATCAGTCAGTATGTGTACTGTTCCACCATGTTTCTGAAATGCTGCCTCCTGCTAAGATTTTCCAGATCTGCTGGTGGTGCAGGTTGTTGTGGCGTGATGACAAAGCTTTTCCACATTTCGCTCATGATAACCCTGGCTTCTGAGGTGTTGGTGGTGACCCAGCTGCATTGGCGACTTCTTTCCCCTCCTCCTCTGCCTTCACCTTGTGCTTCCACTGAGTCCCCGGTGTCAGGTGGGAATGCTATCCGCAGCGTGTCTACTGGCGGGCGCATCTTCCTATCACACTCCAGTGAGGGAATTAAGGAGGGCACATTGTCCTTGTAACAGGGATTCAGCAGGGTGGCTACCCAGTAATCAGCACAAGAATGTGGCAGTAACTCGGCGGTGGTTGCGCATGCACTGCAACATGTAGTCGCTCATGTCTGCCAGGCTGCCCAGAGTCAAGGATAAGCTGTCCTCTTTGAGGGATGTGTATTGTCTGTGTCCTCTGTATCCCCCAGCGTTCCTCCTACTCCTCCTTCTCATCCTCCAGAACTGTGGCCTGGCTGAACAATTGTGTTCCAGGCCAGGGCCTATGTTGGTGCAGGAACCCACCCTCCGAGCCACTTGGATGTCACTGGCCTTAAGTTAAGGATAAGGCCTGTATATAGTTGTGTTTGTTTATATAGTTAGTTTAGCTGCATTATAGTTATTTTAATATGTTTTTAAGTAAATTTGTAAATAGTTTGTTAATGGTTTGAGTGAAAGGGGGGGCCCAAGAGAATGTAATTTTTAACATACGCACTGTATTGAGATGCAGTTCGGTATTGGATACAAAAAAATACAGATTTCAGCCACTACACTGGCCAAAGAGAATGTTATATTTAATATACACACTATATTGAGATGCAGTTCGTTATTGGATACAAAAAAAAAAATACAGATTTTGGCCACTACACTAGGCCCAAGAGAATGTCATGTTTTATATTTACACTGTATTGAGATGCAGTTCGGTCTTGTAAAAAAAAAAAAAAAAAGATTTTGCCCACTATACTAGACCCAAGAGAATGTAATTTTTAATATACACACTGTATTCGGATGTAGTTCTATATTAAATACAAATTTGTCCTAAATAAAATGTATTCTCTGTTGGAATACTGTATATACGGTTGCGGCCTAAACGCACAGATGTGCCCAAGACTAGTTAACTATGGCCAAAATATAAATCACTCTGCTGAAGTAATTAATATAACGGTTACGGATTGAACGCACACACGGATGTCGCACAAATTAGGTTAATTTCCCCAGAAAAAATAATTTCTATGATGGTGCTGTGTATATCTCACTAGAAGGCACACTGTAGTGAATAAGCTCCTTTTTATAATGTCGGCCCAACACACTGCTTTATGATGGTGCAGTGTATATCTCAGTAGCAGGCACACTGTAGTGAATAAGCCCCTTGTTATAATGTCTGCCCAACACACTGCTTTATGATGGTGCAGTGTATATCTCAGTAGCAGACACACTGTAGTGAATAAGCCCCTTTTTATACTGTCGGCCCAACACACTGCTTTATGATGGTGCATTGTATATCTCACTAGAAGGCACACTGTAGTGAATAAGCCCCTTTTATAATTTCTGCCCAACACACTGCTTTATGATGGCGTATTGTAGATGTCACTATTCTGAAATCTTTCTGTCTTTTAAAAGTTTGGGTAGTTAAAACAGCGAATTTTAAGCCCTGCCCTATCTGTCTCTTCCTGATGACGCCTGTCCCTGATAGTGCTGAATCAAACCCCTTCTTAAAAATAAAAAAAGGTGCTGCACTGCTGTCAAACACATTCTGTAGTCCTTAAAAGGAATATTTGGTCTTTCAGTAAGGTTTTTGGAGTAAAATCAGTAGGTTTAGAGCAAAACGTTATCTGTCCCTGCCTACTGTCTGCTCTCCCTGACTCTGAATGATCCGAGCGCTGGACCTCAGCTCCTATATGAACTTGTATCATGTGTTCCGGCCAGCCAATCAGTGTAAGGCTTACAGCTAACATGGTATGGCCTTACACTGAAGGGAGTTACTTACCTGGACCTTCATTGGCTGCTTAGAAGGCACCAAACGTGCGGGGAGGAGACTCAAGCAATGCGACGAACCCACGTGGTGCTTGGCCGAGTTAAGCCGAGCACCGAGCATAGCGAGGCTCGATCCGAACCAATACTCGGCCGAGCATTCTCGCTCATCACTATATACACAGTATGGTTCAGTATTGAACAAAGTGTATGATGGCATAATTTGTGTGTATATTATATTGTGGGATTTTTATTCACAGTATATGGCAGCATTATGGGTTATATATATATTGCATTGGTATTTGAGTTCCTCTGGTGGACCTAGTGTACCCCAGTCCGACACTGTTTGCATACAAGTGGACCTCTGGGGTATATATTTAGTGTCAGTTTTCACCAAACATAATGCCTGAGCCTAACTTAGGGTCCTTTCACACTTGCGTTCTGAGCCAGATCCGTCAGAACGCAAGTCGCCTGAAGCATTAGAAGACTGATCAGGATCCTGATCAGTCTTTGAAATGCTTTCAGGTTACTATGGCAGCCAGGACGCTATTAAAGTCCTGGTTGCCATAGTAGGAGCGGGGAGCGGGGGAGCGGTATACTTACAGTCCGTGCGGCTCCTGGGGCGCTCCAGAATGACGTCCGAGCGCCCCATGCCCATGGATCACGTGATCCATGCGATCACGTGATCCATGCGTGTAGGGCGCCCTGACGTCACTCTGGAGCGCCCCGGGAGCCGCACGGATGGTAAGTATACTGCTCCCCCGCTCCCCACTACATTTTACCATGGCAACCAGGACTTTAGCGTCCTGGCTGCCATGGTAACAATTGAGAAAAAGCTAAACGTCGGATCCGGCGATGCGCGGAAACGACGTTTAGCTTAAGGCCAGATCCGGATTAATGCCTTTCAATGGATCAATTCCGGATCCGGCCTTGCGGCAAGTGTTCCGGATTTTTGGACGGAACAAAAAGCGCAGCATGCTGCGGTATTTGCTGCGTCCAAAAAATGTTCCGGTCCTGAACTGAAGACATCCTGATGCATCCTGAACGGATTTCTCTCCATTCAGAATGCATGGGGATGATCCTGATCAGGATTTTTCCGGCATAGAGACCCGACGACGGATCTCTATGCCGGAAAACAAAACGCCAGTGTGAAAGGACCCTTAAGATGAATATTATGTGCTTGTATCACTTTCACTCTCTATTGTAGTAAACTGAATATTTTTACCTTCCACACAAGAAACAACACATACAGTACTGTATTATTTTGCATTTCTTATTTGCTGTGGGCACACTTGTATTCCTGTTTTTTTTTATTTATAGAATTTTGTTATTAATAAGTCATGTCACTCTGCATGTGGTTGGACCCCTACTACCAAAACACGGAGATACTAAAATAATCAATGTTGTATTCTGCCACTCACATGACCTCCTACTCTGTTTGCCTTCCGTTTATAAGGTCATATATTTCAGGGGAAGTATATTATTATAACTAACCAACTGGCAGTGAGAACCGTGCTGTGGAGTCATTTTCCATCTGGTAAACGCGATAAACTCAACTGCAGAATAAAGCTAAAATCCCAACAAATTAATGTTGTATGACCTGATATACAAACGTACTTCAAATTGACAGACTGCTTCTTACTTATCTCAGTGTACCTTTTTACCTGTAGTAATGAAGGAACTTTACCAAATTTTAGAACTTCAGTATTTGTCAAATATAGTGTTCAGTATTTAACCCTTTTATGACAGGGTGATTTTGCCATGATTTCGTTTTTTACTTCCAGCCCTCCCAAAGCTATGACTTTTTAATTTTTCTGTTCACATACAGTCATGGCCGTAAATGTTGGCACCCCTGAAATTTTTTAAGAGAATGAAGTATTTCTCACAGAAAAGTATTGCAGTAACACATGTTTTGCTATACACATGTTTATTCCCTTTGTGTGTATTGGAACAAAACCAAAAAAGGGAGACAAAAAAGCAAATTCGACATAATGTCACTCCAAAAATGGGTTGGACAAAATTATCGGCACCCTTTCAAAATTGTGGATAAATAAGATTGTTTCAAGCACGTGATGCTCCTTTAGGCCTTATTCACACATCCGCAAGTGTTTTGCGGATCCACGGAGTCGCGGATCTGCAAAACACGGACACACCGGCAATGTGCATTCCGCATTTTTGTGGACCGCACATTGCCCGAACTCCATAGAAAATGCCTCTTCTTGTCCGCAATTGCGGACAAGAATAGGACATGCTCTATTTTTTTGCGGAGCCGCGGACCGGAAGATCGGCGGCGCGCTCCGCAAAATCGGATGCGGAGAGCACAGTGTGTGCTCTCCGCATCGTTCCTGGCCCCATTCACAGTCAATCGGTCCGCATGTATTCCGCAAAATTGCGGAATACATGCGGACTACATTGCGGATGTGTGAATAGGGCCTTAAACTCACCTGGGGCAAGTAGCAGGTGTGGGCAATATAAAAATCACACCTGAAAGCAGATAAAAAGCAGAGAAGTTCACTTAGTCTTTGCATTGTGTGTCTGTGTGCGCCACACTAAGCATGGACAACAGAAGAGGAGAAGAGAACTGTCTGAGGACTTGAGAACCAAAATTGTGGAAAAATATCAACAATCTCAAGGTTACAAGTCCATCTCCAGAGATCTAGATTAGCCTTTGTCCTCAGTGCGCAACATTATCAAGAAGTTTGCAACCCATGGCACTGTAGCCGATCTGCCTGGGCGTGGATGGAAGAGAAAAATTGATGAAAGGTGTCAATGCAGGATAGTCCGGATGGTTGATAAGCAGCCCCAAACAAGTTCCAAAGATATTCAAGCTGTCCTGCAGGCTCAGGGAGCATCAGTGTCAGCGCGAACTATCCATCGACATTTAAATGAAATGAAACGCAGGAGGACCCTACTGCTGACACAGAGACATAAAAAAGCAAGACTACATTTTGCCAAAATGTACTTGAGTAAGCCAAAATTCTTCTGGGAAAACGTCTTGTGGACAGATGAGACCAAGATAGAGCTTTTTGGTAAAGCACATCATTCTACTGTTTACTGAAAACGGAATGAGGCCTACAAAGAAAAAACCACAGTACCTACAGTGAAATATGGTGGAGGTTCAATGATGTTTTGGGGTTGTTTTGCTGCCTCTGGCACTGGGTGCCTTGAATGTGTGCAAGGCATCATGAACTCTGAAGATTACCAACGGATTTTGGGTCGCACTGTAGAGCCCAGTGTCAGAAAGCTAAGTTTGCGTCCGAGATCTTGGGTCTTCCAGCAGGACAATGACCCCAAACATACGTAAAAAAGCACCCAGAAATGGATGGCAACAAAGCGCTGGAGAGTTCTGGTGCCCAGCAATGAGTCCAGATCTAAATCCCATTGAACACCTGTGGAGAGATCTTAAAATTGCTGTTGGCAAAAGGCTCCCTTCCAATAAGAGAGACCTGGAGCAGTTTGCAAAGGAAGAGTGGTCCAAAATTCTGGGTGAGAGGTGCAAGAAGCTTATTAATGGTTATAGGAAGCGACTGATTTCAGTTATTTTTTCCAAAGGGTGTGCAACCAAATATTAAGTTAAGGGTGCCAATAATTTTGTCCAGACCATTTTTGGAGTTTGGTGTGACATTATGTCCAATTTGCTTTTTTTCCTCCTTTTTTGGTTTTGTTCCAATACACACAAAGGCAATAAACATGTGTTACTGCAATACTTTTCTGTGAGAAATACTTTATTTTCTTGAAACATTTCAGGGGTCCAACATTTACAGCCATGACTGTAGCTGTATGATACTGTAGCTTGTTTTTTTGTGGGACAAGATGCCCTTTCTAATGGCACTATTTACAGTTGCATAGAATGTGGTGGGAAGCCGATAAAAAATAAATAATTTGGGTAAAATTGAAAAAAAAAAAGCAATTCCACCACAGTGTTTTGGGTTTTGTTTTTATGGTGTTCCCTATAAGATAAAACTGACCACTTACTTTCATTCTCCAGGTCAGTACAAATCCAGCAATACCACATATGTACATTTTTAAAGCATTTTTATACTGAAAAAAAAAACTGAAAAAAATAATTTTTTTCTTTTATTCTCCATATTCTGACACCTATAAATTTTTTGTATTTATTGCATAGCTGTGTGAAAACTCATTTTATGTGGGGCAATCTTTACTTTTCAATAATACAATTTTGGGGTGTATACGACTTTTTGATCACTTTTTATGAAATATTTTGTAGGGGGAAAGCGCCCATTTTGACTTCTTTTTCCATTTCCCTGTTTTCCGTATGGGATTAAAAAAAAATTATTTTAATAGTGCAGGCATTTTTTCACGCCCGGATACCTATAATGTGTATATTTTTTTTATGCGTTTTTTTTTTTTTACGTTTTGGGAAAAGGGGGACGATTTACATTTTTATATTTTTTTTAATTTTTTAAAACTTCATTATTTTTTTTTACAGTTCCTACACAGAACTATAACAAGCAATCATTGGATTGCTTTTCTCATAGACTCCAATGCATTATCATTGAAGTCTATGAGGATATTACTGTCACACAGGAGGACATAGGCTGCTGCTAACACACTTCGTCTCCCCTGATCCCCACCGGGGGGAGCCAGAGCATACCCAGAAGCGTCTCAGCGTTCAGATGCCCGTGGTCACAGACATTAGCAGCAGGTGCCTGCTGTATGAAACAGCGGGCACCCCGTGGCTATGGTGTCCGCTCATGATGATATGGTGTTATACGCTTATTTTCATTCAAGGTGCTCCAGGATAGAATCTGTTAGAAAATCTTCAAGCAGTATACCCAGGACAAATGTTAAACTTTCCAGCTTATAGTTTCCGGGCTCTGTTTTTGACCCCTTTTTGAATATTGGTACCCAATTTGCTAAGCACCAATCCTGTGAAATGTTTCCTCTCAATATAGAGTCCTTAAATATCAGAAATAAGGGTCTATCTAAGACATTACTTAATTCTCTTAGGATACGGGGGTGTATGCCATCTGGACCCAGTGGATCAGTGAATACAGTGGAGAAAAATATATTTAAAAGATTCACTTTCACCTTATCGCTGTCTACAGCTTGCCCCTAATCATTCTGTAAAGGGCCAACACTTTCAGGTTTAAAGGTTTTACTATTTATATAAATGAGGAACATTTTAGGGTTAGTTTTACTCTATTTGGCAATGAGTCTCTCTGTATCCAGCTTGGCTGCTACTGTAATATCTGTCTTTTACATAGTCTATTTTTTCCTTATAGTTTTCAATGCTTCCTTAACTTCTTGCCGACCGCCTAACGCACGGATGCGTCCAGGCGGCGGCAAGTTTGTTCCTCCTGGACGCATCCGTGCGTCATCTCGCGAGAGGCGAGATCGTTCACAGCAGAGCGCGGCTCTGCAGTTATACTACAGCCTGCCAGCGATGATCAATCGCTGGCAGGCTGTAAATGTAAAATAAATTAGATCAAAGAGCTATATTAGACGCTGTTTTGTGAACAGCGTCTGATATAGCTGCTACCTGGTCCTCTGGTGGTCCCATTTACTGGGATCGACAACCAGAGGACCAGGTAACTCTGTAAAGTTGCACCAAACACTACACTAACCCCACCCCCCACCCCACCCTCACTTTATAACCACTATTAACCCCTTGTTAACCCCTGATCACCCAATATAGACTCCCTGATCACCCCCCTGTCACTGATCACCCCCCCTGTAAGGCTCTATTCACATGTCCATATGTGTTTTGCGGATCCGCGGATCCACAGATCCGTGCCACGGATCCGCGGCGCGGATCCGCAAAACATGGACACCATCAATGTGCTTTCCGCATTTTGCAGATCCTCACATTGCCAGAACTATATAGAAAATGCTTTTTCTTGTCCGCAATTGCGGACAAGAAAAGGGCATGTTCTATATTTTTGCGGAACGGAAATGCAGACCCGTAAGTGCGGATCCGCAATTTCCGGATCCGAGCGAGACAAAGTCTGTCCCCATAGAAATGAATGGGTCCGCAATTCCGTTCCGCAAACAGAATTGCGGACGTGTGAATGGGGCATAAGGGTCCCTTATCACCGCCAGTTAGCTAGCTACTTGTTAGGTAGTTAGCGCCCCTGGCCCACCGCACCGCAGTCACTGATTTTGGCAGAGATTTTTTCATCCACATTGATCGATGCGAATGAAAAAATCTGTGCCGTTCATTTTTTTTTTTTTCAGCCCAGAGGCTGAACGTAAAAAAAAAAATCTCATTACCCGTATGCTCAATATAAGGAGAATCGCAGAAACTCCTAATGCTGGCCATACGTGTAATGATTGCGGAGACCCTCAAATGCCAGGGCAGTGCAAAAACCTCACATGTGACCCCATTTTAGAAAGAAGACACCCCAAGGTATTCCGAGAGGGGTATGGTGAGTTCATGTAAAATTTTATTTTTTGTCACAAGTTAGTGGAATATGAGACTTTAAGCGTGAGAATCCAAATGTGTAAAAATGCCCTGTGAAATCCTAAGGCCTCTTTCACACGGGCGTTGTGGGTGCACTCCGTCAAACAGTGCGGGTGCGTTGCGGGAATCGCCGCGATTTTTCCCTGCGAGTGCAAAGCACTGTAATGCGTTTTTCACGCACTTCATCGGCACTTTTGGTACCCAGACCCGAACCTGCACTTCTTCACAGAAGTGCATGTTTGGGTCAGAAATTGTCCCGCTGGTATTATTTCACATTATAACATAGTTATAATGTAAAATAATACCCTTGGCCATCTTCCTAATGTTTAAACCGGGGCAGAATGGGTTAAAAATAATAAACTAATAATAACTTACCTGGTCCATTTGATCGCGAAGCCCGGCATCCTCTCCGTTAGCTTGCTAGTAGGAAAGGACCTGTGATGATGTCACAGCATCACATGGCCCAATCACATGCTCCATCACCATAGTGATGGAGCATGTGATGGGCCATGTGACCATGTGACATCATCACAGGTCCTTTTCCTACTAGCAAGCTAACAGAGAGGATGCCGGGCTTCGCGATCAAATGGACCAGGTAAGTTATTATTAGTTTATTATTTTTAACCCATTCTGCACCGGTTTAAACATTAGGAAGATGGCCAAGGTATTATTTTACATTATAACTATGTTATAATGTGAAATAATACAGAACCGGTTACACATCCCGATGGTTGCATAGCAACCATGCGGGAACATCACAAAGCATCCGCACTTGCTTGCGGATGCTTGCGATTTTCCCGCAGCCCCATTCACTTCTATGGGGCCTGCGTTCCGTTAAAAACGCAGAAGATAGAGCATGCTGCGATTTTCACGCATCGCAAAAGTGATGCGTGAAAATCAACTGTCATGTGCACAGCCCCATAGAAGTGAATGGGTCCGGATTCAGTGCGGGTGCAATGCGTTCACATCGCGCATTGCACCCGCGCGGAAAACTCACCCGTGTGAAAGGGGCCTAAAGGTACTCATTGGTTTTAGGGCCCCTTTGCACATCTTGGCTGCAAAAAAGTGTCACTCATGTGGTATCGCCGTACTCAGGAGAAGTAGGGCAATGAGATTTGGGGTATATTTTTACATATACCCATGCTGGGTGAGAGAAATATCTCTGTAAATTGACAACTTTGTATAATTTTTTTTTTAAAGTTGTCATTTACAGAGATATTTCTCACACCCAGCATGGGTATATGTAAAAATACACCCCAAAGCACATTGCCCTACTTCTCCTGAGTACGGCGATACCACATGTGTGGCACTTTTTTGCAGCCAAGATGCGCAAAGGGGCCCAAATTCCAATGAGTACCTTTAGGATTTCAAAGGGCATTTTTACGCATTTTGGATTCTCACGCTTTAGGGCCCCTAAAATGCCAGGGCAGTATACCCCACATGTGACCCCATTTTGGAAAGAAGACACCCCAAGGTATTCTGTGAGGGGCATGGCAAGTTCACAGAATTTTTTTTTTTTGGCACAAGTTAGCGGAAATTGATATATATATTTTTTTTTTTACAAAGTCTCATATTTTACTAACTTGTGACAAAAAATAAAATTTTACATGAACTCACCATACCCCTCACAGAATACCTTGGGGTGTCTTCTTTCTAAAATGGGGTCACTTGTGGGGTATTTATACTGTCCTGGCATTTTAGGGGCCCTAAAGCGTGAGAAGAAGTCTGGAATCCAAATGCGTAAAAATGCCCTGTGAAATCCTAAAGGTACTCATTGGAATTTGGTCCCTTTGCGCATCTTGGCTGCAAAAAAGTGGCACACATGTGGTATCGTCGTACTCAGGAGAAGTAGGGCAATAAGTTTTGGGGTGTATTTTTATATATACCCATACTTTGTGTGAGAAATATCGCTGTAACGACAACTTTTTAATTTTTTTAAACAAAGTTGTCAGTTTACAGAGATATTTCTCTCACTCAACATGGGTATATGTAAAAATACACCCCAAAACACATTGCCCTACTTCTCCTGAGTACGGTGATACCACATGAGTGACACTTTTGCAGCCTGAGTGCAAAGGGGCCCAAATTCCAACAGTACCTTTAGCTTTACATGGCTGCTCACAATTTAGCCCCGCCCAAAATGCCAGAACAGTAAACACACCCCACAAGTGACCCCATTTCGGAAAGTAGACACCCCAAGGTATTCACTGAGGGCATAGTGAGTCCGTGGGAGATTTCATTTTTTTTTGCCAGAAGTTAGCAGAAATGGAAACTTTATCATTTTTATTTTTTTCCTCAGAAAGTTTCATTTTCCGCTAACTTGTGAAAAAAAATGAAATGATACATGAACTCACCATGCCCCTCCATGAATACTTTGGGGTGTCTTCTTTCTAAAATGGTGTCATTTGGGGGGTATTTATACTTTCCTGACATTCTAGCACCTGAAGAAACATGACAGGTGCTCAGAAAGTCAGAGCTGCTTCAAAATGCCGAAATTCACTTTTTTGCACCATAGTTTGTAAACGCTATAACTTTTACCCAAACCAATAAATATACACTTATTGTATTTTTTTTATCAAAGACATGTAGAACAATACATTTTGCTAAAAATTTATATAGAAATGTAGTTTAAAAAAAAAAAATTACAACAGAAAGTGAAAAATGTCATTTTTTTGCAAAAATTTCGGTAATTTTTGATTAATAGCAAAAAAAGTTAAAATGTCAGCAACAATGACATACCACCAAATGAAAGCTCTATTAGTGAGAAGAAAAGGAGGTAAAATTCATTTGGGTGGTAAGTTGCATGACGGAGCAATAAACGGTGAAAGTAGTGTAGTGCGGAATTGTAAAAAGTGGCCTGGTCATTAAGGGTGTTTAAGCTAGGGGGCTGAAGTGGTTAATACTGTTTTGTTTTAGTGATTTAAATGCTTTCTTTTTATCATTTATTGCTGCCTTTACATTTATATTTATAAATTTAGTTTTTTCTTGTTCTTTACCATTTTTTTCCCACAAGGTATTTACCTCGCACAATTAGAGTTTAGGATGTTTTACCAATATCCCATTTTGTGGCTGCCTTTCCCATGTGTTCTCCAACCTGCATGCCCATTGTTCTGTCATGTCTATTGGTTAAGGGCTCATGCACATGAACGTATTTTCTTTCTGTGTTCGTTACGATTTTTTTGCGGACCGTATGCGGAACCGTTCATTTCAATGGGTCCGCAAAAAAAACTCCTTATGCATTCCGTTTCCATGTCCTATTATTGTCCGCATTACGGACAAGGATAGTACTATTCTATTAGGGGCCAGCTGTTCCGTTCCGCAAAATACAGAATGCACACGGACGTCATCCGTATTTTTTGCAAATCAGTTTTTTGCAGACCGCAAATTACATACGGTCGTGTGTGTGAGCCCTAATACTAAGTGCAGTATGGCCATTATGATGTTCTAAGGAATCTGTGGTGTGTTTTATGAGGTTCTACAGAGGCTGAGCTGCGTAATATAATGTTTTTCAAAAGCTATCATGTTTATTAGGAGGTTTTGCAACAGCTGATATGTGTATGAAGTGGTTCTACAGTAGATGAGGTGTCTAATAATTTGAGGAAAGTGAGTGTTGTTTAATGTTTACTGACTTGAAGATTAGCATAATGTTGTTAATGATAAGAAACATGCAGCATTATTATTAACATAGTAGCCATTATTTGATATTGGTTAGTTGGTACATTTTTAATGTTTGCCCTGTTGTCCAAATTCCCTTAAACTGCCCTGTTTAGTTGATTCTTTGTGAATGTTATTTTTTAGGTATAACAATTGGAGTCATAGGAGTATACCTGATGAGCCTGGTGTACTTACTGCTCTGATCCCCTCTGGTCTGTAGTGATAATGTCACATCTGTAGATCATGTAAGAGCTGCAGCCAATCACTGGCCTTAGCAGTCACATAGGTATGAATGGCATGGCACTGCTGAGACCAGTGATTGGCTGTAGCATCGCATGAACATTTGAATAGTATGTGACCTGCAGGTCTGATAAGGACCGGAGAGGCAGCTCATGAGCAGCAGGAACAATTCAAAGTAACATTATAGTAATACAACAGATCGCATTAAAGTGACCATCCTGACACAGATGGTACCACTGGTGTCAAAATAACTCTGGCTACATCTGTAAAGCTGCAACACATTTGTTATTTAAATTTGCATTCTATTAAAGGTAATGTAAGAAATACTCTATGTGGGGAGTCGCTCTGGTAGACAGCGGTGCGGGTGCAGTACCGAGGCAAAACAAAGAGTCCAGGATGTGCAATAAACAGTGTTTTATTCACACTGACACAAAAATACACAGCAAACAGTCTTTCGGTGGTAATTCACACATGTCAGAAACAAGGAGGCAAAACAAAACAGGCCAACACAGGTTCAGTCACCTGGGAGGTGTAGGTGCAGGTTCGCACCAGGCTGTCGGCCCAGCCGCAGGAGAATCCGCCTTCAGGTAGCCAGGAACAAAAGCCACCTCCTTGCTGAGCTCTTTCCTCCAGGACAGAGAACTCCAGAGCCCTGTTAGCAGCTCCAGGATAATCACCACCTCAGACACAGCTGCTGGCTGTGTTTTATACCCAGCCCAAAACCAGGACTGGATCGTGGGGAGCAGCCACCCACCCTACACTTTAGCTGCTCCCGGTAAGAGCCGGCCCGGATCGGCTTTGCAGCCATGCTATTTAACAGAGTCAAACAGCACTAGCTGCTGCAGACAAAAAAACCCGGCTCTTACCTCACCGAGGCCAGCAACCTCGGTGACACGTACCTGCCATCAAATATGACACCTTGCACCCTCTTACACACCCCCTTTGTTCAACCCTGAGGGGTGAACACACGTGAGGCAGTGGACGCGGGACAGGGCATCTGCGTTACCCTGCAAGCGGCCTGCCCTGTGTTCCACGGAGAATTTGAAATTTTGAAGGGATAGGAACCACCTGGTGACCCGAGCATTCCTCTCCTTGGCCTGACTCATCCACTTGAGAGGGGAATGGTCGGTCACCAGACGGAACCTCCTCCCTAACAGGTAGTAGCGGAGAGATTCGAGTGCCCACTTGATAGCCAGGCACTCCCTCTCCACTATACTATATCTGGACTCGGCGGGACTGAGCTTACGGCTCAGGAAGACAACGGGATGTTCTTCCCCGTTGACCTCCTGAGACAGTACCGCACCGAGGCCTACCTCCGAGGCATCGGTCTGTACGACAAACTCCTTGTTGAAGTCGGGTGTCACCAAAACCGGGGACCCACACAGGGCCGACTTCAACGCGGAGAAAGCCTCCTCCGCCTTCTCACTCCAGCTAACCCTCCCAGACTTTCGTCCCTTCAACAGGTCTGTCAATGGCGCTGCTATTGTGGCAAAGTGGGGCACAAACCTCATGTAGTATCCTACAATCCCCAGGAACGACTTTACCTGCCTGGTGGTGACCGGTCGGGGCCAGTTACGAATGGCCTCTACCTTAGTTACCTGAGGTTTGATGACTCTCCGCCCAATGACATACCCCAGATATTTGGTCTCTTCCAACCCAATCGCACACTTTTTTGGATTGGCGGTTAGTCCAGCTTTCCTCAGGGCATCCACTACCGCCTGCACCTTGGGTAAATGGCTTTCCCAGTCGGTGCTGTGGATGACTACATCATCTAAGTAGGCCGAGGCGTACCGACGATGTGGTCGCAGCACTATGTCCATTAACCTTTGGAAAGTGGCGGGGCGCCATGCAGGCCAAAGGGTAACACCTTGTAGTGATACAGGCCCTGCGGGTAACAAACGCGGTTTTTCCTTAGCCGACTCCGTTAAGGGTACCTGCCAGTACCCTTTAGTGAGGTCCAGCACAGAAAAATAACGGGCTTGTCCTAAATTTTCAACAAGCTCGTCTACTCGGGGCATGGGATACGCGTCAAACTTGGATACTTCATTTAACTTGCGAAAGTCGTTGCAGAACCGCAACGTCCCATCCGGCTTGGGTATTAGGACTATGGGACTGGCCCACTCACTTTTCGACTCCTCAATGACATCGAGCTTCAACATTAACTGCACTTCCTCCGCGATGGCCCGCCGCCGAGCCTCGGGTACCCGGTATGGTTTTAACCGGACCTTGGCCTGCGGCTCATGACGATGTCATGTCGGATGAGAGACGTGCGGCCAGGGAGGTCCGAGAACACATCCGTGTTCCGACTGAGGAACTCCCTGACTTCCTGAACTTGTTTGGAAGACAGGCTGTCTGCAATTTTCACCGTGGTTACTGCTTCACAGGCCTCGAACTGTGGGGCTGGACCCTTTCACCTAGAAGCCCTGGCCGGGGCTGTGGTCGTCGGCCGCGTCCCTATCTTTCCACGGCTTAAGTAAATTCACGTGGTACACCTGCTCCGGCTTGCGCCGCCCTGGCTGGTGTACTTTGTAATTTACTTCCCTACCTTCTCGATCACCTCATAGGGGCCCTGCCACCTAGCTAGGAATTTGCTGTCAAGGGTGGGTACCAGAACCAAAACCCGATCTCCCGGATTGAAGTCCCGCACCCGAGCCTGACGATTGTACACCCTACTCTGGGCTTGTTGCGCTGCCTCCATATGCTCCCGGACCAAGGGCAACACCCTTTCCATCCGTTCCTGCATCTGGGCGACATACTCAATGACACTTTTGTGGGGCACAGGCTGTTGTTCCCATGCTTCCTTGGCGATATCCAACAGGCCCCGAGGGTGTCTGCCATAAAGCAGTTCGAAGGGCGAGAACCCAGTAGAGGCCTGGGGCACCTCTCGCACTGCGAACACGAGATAGGGCAGAAGCAGATCCCAGTCCTTCCCATCTCTAGACACCACCCTCTTTAACATATTTTTTAGAGTTTGGTTAAACCTCTCCACAAGACCGTCTGTTTGCGGATGGTAAACGGACGTCCGTAACTGCTTTATACGCAACAATTTACACAGTTCCCTCATTACTTTGGACATAAAGGGGTCCCTTGGTCTGTCAGAACCTCTTTTGGCAGGCCCACACGGGAAAACATCTCCATTAACTCTTTGGCAATGAGCTTAGCTGAGGTATGTCGCAGAGGCACCGCCTCCGGATACCGAGTGGCATAGTCGAGAACTACCAGAATGTGTTGGTGGCCCCTGGCAGACCTTGGTACAGGCCCAATTAAATCCATAGCGATTCGCTCAAACGGTACTTCAATAATTGGCAGAGGTACCAGAGGACTACGGAAATGTGGCTGGGGGCTAGTTATCTGACAGGTTGGACAGGACTTACAATAATTTTCTACCTCCTTGAACACACTGGGCCAATAAAACCGCTGCAGTATGCGGTCCTGGGTTTTCTGCCACCCCAGGTGTCCCCAAGAACATGTTGGTGGGCAAGCTCCATGACAAGCTTGCGATACGCTGTGGGCACCACCAACTGTTCAACAGGTTCACCTCGGATTTGGTTCACCCGATACAACATATCCTGCAGAACAATGAATCGCGGAAACATTAATTCAGCCCCTGGTTTCTGGGGTTTACCATCAATTTCCAGCACATTCTCCCAGGCCCTGGTTAGGGTTTGGTCCCGGTGTTGTGCGGTCCCAAAATTTTCCCCGGAGACATTGAGGTCTGCCAACTCAGGCCCCAGTGGCAAGTCCTCCGTGTCTCCCACCATTACACTCAGTGGGGTTGTCTCCCCCACTACCGCTGCAGCAGTGGTCACCCCTACCGCTGGCCCTTCAGACTCGGACTCCCAGGGTTCTGGCCTTCCAGGGGTATCAGGCTACTCTGCTAGGGTTACCCCTGTCTCAGGGCTATTAGACACTTTCATCTCAGGCCACAGTGACGCAAAACCAGGGAAGTCTCTCCCAATTATTAGTTCATACGGTAGCTTTGTGGAGATCGCCACTTCACAAGTCCAGGTGCCGGCCGCCGTGGACAGAGACATTACAGCAGTGGGATAGTCCTTTAAGTCTCCGTGTATGCACACCACACCAACTTTCCGGCCCGTATACTGGGTGGGCTGTACCAGGGCAGCACTTACCAGGGTTACCAGGCTCCCTGAGTCCAACAGCGCCACTGCCAGGTTATCCCCGACTTGCACCTGGCACAGATGACGATTGTCTATTGTCTCGGGGCTGCCGGTCGCACACAGTCTCCGGGCATACATGGAAGCCCGGTACCCATAATTAGTCTCCATGGGTTCCCCCGATGGGGACAGTTGGCCCTATGTGTCCAGGCTCCCGACACTGCCAGCAGACCACTGGGGATGGATCTGCAAGGGGTACATCCCGGGCGGGTTTGGCCGGCCGCCGTGACTGGGGTGGAGATTTCCGGGTTTGACTGGCCCCCTCCCAAAAGAACCCCCTGCAGGTTTCTGGTGGCCTCATATCGCTCCACCAGGTCGACCATCTCAAGGGCATTGGTGGGGGATACCTGGCCGATCCAGTGCTGAAGGGGGTAAGGCAAGGCCCTCCAAAACATGTCAGCCAGCAGACGGTCCAGCATAGCAGTCGGACTTAGAATGTCAGGCTGCAGCCATTTTTGCAACCGGTGCAGCAACTCATAGTACTGCGGCCTGGCGGGTTCAGCCGCTTTAAAGTCCCACTGGTGGACCCGCTGAGCCCGGACCAACACGTTTACCCCCAGTCTGGCCAGGATCTCCCCTTCACCGTGGAATAGTCAGCAGCCTGGTCATCTGCCAAATTAAAAAAACTTGCTGGGGTCCGGATGCCAGGAACGGAGCAACCACCTCGGCCCACTGGTCACGGGTAACTTTTCCCTCACGGCGACCTTCTCAAAGACCGCCAGGTATGTCTCCACGTCGTCTGCGGGGGTCATCTTTGGGATCGCCGCACGGACCGCTTCCGGGCATCATGGACGTGGTGGGACGCTCCTGCCGCCTGTAACGCCATCACATGTTGTAGCAGTAGCTGGTTGGTCTCCCGCTGCTGCACGTTAGCCTCTATGAGAGCCTTCACAGCAGCCTCCATGTTGCCAGAAATTCCTGCTTGCAACTTTGCTGGCTTAATATATATCATGCACTTTAGCAAAAAAAACTTTGGCGTTCACGCCAGCCTCACTGCGCATGCCCGCATCCGACACCAAATGTGGGAGTCGCTCTGGTAGACAGCGGTGCGGGTGCAGTACCGAGGCAAAACAAAGAGTCCAGGATGTGCAATAAACAGTGTTTTATTCACACTGACACAAAAATACACAGCAAACAGTCTTTCGGTGGTAATTCACACATGTCAGGAACAAGGAGGCAAAACAAAACAGGCCAACACAGGTTCAGTCACCTGTGAGGTGTAGGTGCAGGTTCGCACCAGGCTGTCGGCCCAGCCGCAGGAGAATCCGCCTTCAGGTAGCCAGGAACAAAAGCCACCTCCTTGCTGAGCTCTTTCCTCCAGGACAGAGAACTCCAGAGCCCTGTTAGCAGCTCCAGGATAATCACCACCTCAGACACAGCTGCTGGCTGTGTTTTATACCCAGCCCAAAACCAGGACTGGATCGTGGGGAGCAGCCACCCACCCTACACTTTAGCTGCTCCCGGTAAGAGCCGGCTCGGATCGGCTTTGCAGCCATGCTATTTAACAGAGTCAAACAGCACTAGCTGCTGCAGACAAAAAAACCCGGCTCTTACCTCACCGAGGCCAGCAACCTCGGTGACACGTACCTGCCATCAAATATGACACCTTGCACCCTCTTACATCTATTAAGCTGCAAACAATCCGAGATAATGAGGATGCTGCAGATTTCAAAGTCCAATCTGCCTGAAGAAATACTTGTCTACAAATAGGTAGCACATAAATGTGCAGCATTCCACCCCCCAGGGCTGATTGGGTCCCAGTGTTTAGGAATGTCAAGTGGTAGGATGTGGCCCTAATAGTTTGTGTTACGGTGCTTACGGTGCTGGATACTGTCGATCCCGGGGTTAGGCTCCGCAGCAACAAATAAGTTGTAGTTGGTGGAGTAAGTAGAGTCCAGACTTGGTGAAGTTTAATGGTTTTTACTTAAATAAACTTGCGATAAACTTGTGTCATCCAAACAATACTTGATCTTTCTCTTGGTTCCAACAGGCTAAGGGTAAACTGGCAGGAAAACTTGAATACTTTGCTTCATCTCTCTGATGCTGTGCTGATCTCTGGCTGGCTTCAGTCTGGTCCCTGGACTTTCTAGCAGTTCTGGTACCTTTGAGTGGGGTGCCTTTGGCTGTTGACCCCCTCGTAATACTCATTCTATGAATTGCAAGGAGTCAGGGTGCTTTACAAGCTACTTCCCCTGGAAGACTCCTGCTGCAAGAGAGGAGAACGCCTCCCTCACTGCGCCATGTTGTTTGGTCTCCTTCCAACTCCCAACTAACTACAGCTTCTTGCAACTCCTCCCTTGGTAGGAAGTAATTCTAGCCCACTACTGCCCAAAAGGGGGAAAGTTCTATCTAATGGTACTCTCTGCCAGATACACTGTGACCTGCTGGACAACCAGGCACAGTGCATGAAATACAATACATAACAGTTGCATAGCACCTAATGAGCAGACCTGGAAACAGAAGGCATGGTGGTGTCACACATTGGTTAGGCATTTCAGACAGTAGCAGATGGTAGGAATAGTGGTGCCAGCTCTTGAGTACTACAGATGGGGATTGGAAAATTCTATAGAATTGTATTGTATTCTACTGCAGATTTGCTTTTCTATGCTGTTTTTCTTACAGTTGTCGCCTTTCCTTCAATAGTATCTCAGGTCCTCTGCACATTTTGTAGATGCTAGTGTTGGGTTCTATGCCTCCATTCTTAGTTCCTTTCTTTCCACATTCACGGGGCAGTATGGTGGCTCATTGGTTAGCTCTGGTGCCTTTTGGCACTGGGGTTCTAGGTTCAAATATGACCAAGGACAACATCTGCATGGAGTTTGTATGTTCTCCTAGTGTTTATGTGGGTCTCCTGCCATACTCTAAAGACATACTAACAGGGAATTTAGATTGTGAGCTCCACTGGGGACAGCACATGATGATAACAGCTAATATTACAACTATTATGTAACAATCTCTGCTGGAAAAGCCAGACAAAGAGGTAGGAGAAGATGTAGCCTGACAAGTTCCCGTTTTAGTTCTTGATATGGAGCGGAGTGGCAGAAAAGGGCTTGGCTTGAGGGCCAATTGGTGAGATCTGTGCTCTGCTTAAAAGTCATCTACAAAGGCAGGAGAATGGTCACTAAACAGTCCAAGGTCAAACACGGCAACCAAGGAGAAGGCTATAAGCAGCTAAGCAAAACACAAGAAAACTCAAGAAATGCAAGAGTAATCGGGCAAGCAAGCAGGGTCAAGAACACAAGAATGCTCACTATGTATACAAAGTAAGCCAGCACACACAGGAACCAGGTTGAAAGTACCATAACTGGCACTGAGCAATATCACAGCAGGATTAAAAATGCATCTGTCAGCACCTAAGTACCTATGAAACTGGCTGACCTATTACATGTGCACTTGGCAGCTGAAGGCATCTGTGTTGGTTCTCATGTTCATATGTCCCTTCATTGCTGAGAAAAATTATGTTTTAATATATGATAATGAGCCTCTAGGAGCAATGGGGGCGGTGCCATCACACCTAGATGCTCAGCTCTCTCTGCAACTGCCACTCCCTCTCCCTCTGCACAGGCATGGCATTATGAAGAAACATACTTATGTAGTATAGTAACAAAAGGAAAGAAGGTTGCACCATGAACGAACCAAACCATAGAAAACAACTAGGGGGTGGGGTGGGGGGTTAAAGGGGTAGTATGGATTGGAGAGGTGTGGGGGGGGGGGGAGTCAGTGGAGATCAATCTGGAACTTTTAACTAATCGGTTAAGGCAAGATGTCTATATTATCTCCAATCTTGCCATACCCTGTGAAATAGATGAGGGGTACCTGCAACCCAATGTGCTCTTAGTTCTAATATGTAGACCTGATCCCATTTCAGTTGCCACTGTGATAAGGGGGGAGTCAGCTCTGACTTCCAATAGGAGGCTACTACTGTTCTTGCCACTGCACAAATATGTTGCCTCAGGCGCTTCTCATGCGACGTCAGTTTTACTCCCTCAAATAACCCCAATAAGGTGATTTTAGGAGACAGATGGAACCTTCTCTTATAGACTTCAGACAAAGCCTCCCCTATTTTCTACCAGAAGGGCCTTATAGCAGGACAAAGCCACCAAATATGAAAAAATGTACCCACCTATCTCCCACATTGCCAACATAAATGGCTAGTTGAAGGGAATAGTTTGTGTAACCTCTCTGGTGTATAATACCATAGAGTTTCGATCTTATAGTAGCTTTCTTGTAGATGCACACATCTTGATATTTTGACCCCGGATAGTACTACTACTCAATCTATAGATTCAAAGAAAACTTCCAGCTCACCCCCATGAAGATTCCAGCGTGCACGGTGCCCCAGGCAAGCTCCTGGATGATTAGTACAGGTGAAGAAAAGAGATGTCCAGCACTGCAGGATTTTGTGCAGAATCTTGATTTCTTTATTTTGATAGTGGCAAGACAGGTACAAAAACACACCTCATGCGGTAAAAGTTGACGCGTTTCGGACCCCATGACTAAGGACCTCAGGGTCCGAAACGTGTCAACTTTTACCGCATGAGGTGTGTTTTTGTACCTGTCTTGCCACTATCAAAATAAAGAAATCAAGATTCTGCACAAAATCCTGCAGTGCTGGACATCTCTTTTCTTCACCTGTACTACTCAATCTGTCTGACCTCCCGCCCCCCCTGCCCAAACCCTGCGTCCCCTGCCCACTAGCTGCTACCACCCAGGGAACACAAAATTGGATCCCATACCACCTGCAAAGATCAGCCAGAGTTAACTAGTTAGGTTCCTGAGTGGGAAGAGCCCTCTATTGGGGTGGCTAATCTGCTGTAGGCAGGACACCTGTAGAAATTGGGGTATTTCAAGGCAAGTTTACCAGCTCTTATAGAACCGAGTAGCTAGCACCAAGTCTGGCAGTGGGTGTGCATTTTGCTGGACCTGTATCCCGTCGGTGCTGTCACATATTATTGCTCATCTGGTACATTGGGTTTTACAATGACAATAAGAGGTTTTAAGTTGTACCCCCCTTACTTATCCTTTTAAGATTATATTTTGATGTTTTCTTTGGTGATATAGCGCCGCTTAACGATTTTCCTGAAATAATATTAATTGAAAACTGTAATATTTTTCTCTGGTTCTTTTACCTAAGATTACATTTCGCTAGTAACCATTTAGTGTGAATAATATAGGACATGTGCGCTGTACATTTCAATCTTATTTAGAGTTCACACAAAATTAGCTAAAATAAAATATGTTTTATCTTTGCGATAAGTACATTTTTCATGTCTTTGGTGTGTGGGTATGAGTCAGAATAGCACGTTAGTGGTTTAGATGTACCCACTACTACCCATAAAGTGTCTTTGGATGAGAATTTCAAATGTTGGCAACTATGGTTTAGGTGTGAACCAGTCTTGAGTGCTGGAAATTCACACCTGGATCTTGTCACATTAAAAGATCTCTCCTAGAATTACATCTGTTGATCTATCCCAGATAATGATTGCATATTCTCAGTAAACGACTACAGTAGATAGATAGAAATAAATGTTATTGGAATTGCGATATCATTTAAAGATATATACACACACACACGTTCCAAATTATTATGCAAATTATTTTTTTTTCTCTGATTTTCCTAAATGGTCGATGCAAATGACAGTATAATTTTCCAGTAATCCACTATTGAAGTATAAATCAAATTTTATTGAACAAACCTTCCAACGATAACAGTATTTTTTAACAAATTAAAAAACTTAAAATGCACTGTTCCAAATTATTATGCACAACAGCATTTCAAAACATTTTATAGGTTGTAAAGAACTGAAAATGGTCATTTGTTTAATTTGCAGCTTTAAGGGGTCACATTTACTGATATCCAGTGGCGTACATACAGGGGTTGCAGTCGCGACCGGGCCCGGCACTGCAGGGGGCCTGGTCGTCTGTGGACCCACCCCCCAGGCCGGCAGGCTACCCTAAATCATGTTAAAAACCGCTGTACTCACATGTAATGGAGCGCTCTGATGGGGCCCAGCATGAAGTACAGTGGCAATTTCGGCCCCATTAGAGCGCTCAATTACATGTATAATATGGGTGGGGGAGGGGGGGGAGCGCACACTCACTCACACCCGGCCAGCCAGCATTTCGCTTCCATAGTGAAGCAAGGAAACCTCTCTCATCCCTGCTTCACTGATCTTCACAGCTTAGGAGCTCCCCCTGCTGGCCCCACATTCCGCTGCTGGCTGTGGGAGGAGATCTGAAAACCCGGGAATCTGCCTTCAGCACAGCCATCAGCGCGATAAGTGAGGGAGCCTATCATCAGGGAAGAAGGTAAGTATGTGTTTTTTTTTTCTAAGGCTGCGCACTGGGGGCAAATAGCAAGAGGGGGGGGCCATAACTAATTTGAGGGGGCACCTAATCTGGCATAACTACTGTGAGGGGCAGGTAATCTGGCATAACCACTGTGAGGGGCACGTATGTGGGCATATCTAATATGAGGGACACATAATGTGGCATAACTACTGTGAGGGGGCAAATAACTGGGCATAAATATTTTGAAGGGGCACATAATCTGGTATAACCATTCTGAGGTGGCACATATCTGGGCATATCTACTTTGAGGGGGCACATAACTGGGCATATCTACTTTGAGGGGGCACATAACTGGGCATAAATACTGTGAAGGGGCACATAATCTGGCATAACCACTGTGAGGGGGCACATATTTGGGCATATCTACTGTGAGGGGGGCACATAACTGGGCATTAATACTGTGATGGGGCACATATACTGGCATAGCCACTCTGAGGAGGCACATATTTGGACATATCTACTTTGAGGGGGGCACATAACTGGGCACAAATACTGTGAAGGGGTACATAATCTGGCATTACTACTGTGAAGGGGCACATAATCTGGCATAACTACTGTGATAGGACACATAATCTGGCATAACTACTGTGAAGGGACACATAATCTGGCATTACTACTGTGAAGGGACACATAATCTGGCATTACTACTTTGAGGGGACACATATTCTGGTCATTACTACTGTAAGGGGGCACATATTTGGCATAACTACTGTGAGGGGGCACATAACTGGGCATAACTACTGTAAGGGGGCACATATTTGGCATAACTACTGTGAGGGGGCATATATCTGAGTATAACTACTGTTACAGGAACAAAGGTCGGCATTTGTACTGTGAGAGGCCTCAAGGTGGGCATTAGTACTGTGTGGTAGCACTAGATTACCCTGCTATACATTGGCATGGCTCCGACTTACAGGCCAGCACGGCGCCCCCTGCTGGTGATTTCACAGGGGCACCATCCCTTCCTTATGTGATTATTCTTTTTTTCTCCCCACAGGCACCTTGTTCTGGTTCCAGCGGACATCAAGCCGATGCCAGCGACACTCTGGATGATGTAGGACCATATTTTATTAGGACTAGGTGAGTGTAACCATTGGGCTTAGGGCTCTTTAACACAAGGAGATCCTGTGTGGGTAATCCGCTGCGTGAAAGAGTGCCAAGCCCCGTTCTGGACAGCAGAGACATGAAGCAGTGACATGATTGATAATGCTCCGTGCCTCTCTGTGATCTTTTTACTACGAAATAACAGTGAGATAAAGTTGTCACTGTGATTTTGTAGTTAAAAGAGCACAGTCAATCATGTTACTGCTCCGAGTCTCTGCTGTCCGGAATGGGGCTTGGCACTCATTCACGCAGCGGATTAGCTGCACGAAAAGAGCCCTTAGTAGCCCAAAGCTTAAAGTGTAACTGCCATATAATATTATTTTTTTTGCTAAAGTGTAAGGCAAGTGATAGGTAACATTTTTGTAATATACTTTATTTAGCCAAAACGTTTAATTTTACTAGTAAACTGGGGCTGAAATGGCCCTTAGCAGCGCTCTCAGAAATGGGGGGGGCAACGGGGAGGGGGCCCCATAGATTAGTTTCGCACCGGGGCCCCATGGATTGTGTGTACGCCACTGCTGATATCAAAAGCTATTTTAATTAAAAAACGTCTAAACAGGCCAAGTTACTTGTTAAGACAGGACCCCTTCTTTGATATCACCTTCACAATTCTTTTATCCATTGAACTTGTGAGTTTTGGAGAGTTTCTACTTGAATTTATTTGCAGAATGTCAGAATAGCCGCACAAAGCTGCTGTTTTAATGGGAACTGCCTCCGACCCTCATAGATCTTTTGCTTGAGGATACTCCAAAGATTCTCAATAGGGTTGAGGTCAGGAGAGTTTTTCTCCTTTTATGCCCATAGCAGCCTGAGATGATGCATTGTCTCACATGAAGATGAATTTACTAGGGAAGGCATGGTTCTTCACGTGGTGCCAGAAGCAATGAGCGCTTCCATTAATACAGATGGAAGCGTTCATTGCTGGAGTGCGGGGAGCTGCGGTCATGTCACTCACTGACTGCTCAGCTCCTTCTCTCCTTCAGACCAGCCCACTGAATAATGAGGGAGGGAGCCTTCTGCTCCCTGCTCCACCATTCAGCCTATAGACACAGATTGGGCTCAGGAGTGACTTAGCTTTTCTGCTGCCTCAGGCGAAAATTGAAATGGCATCCACCCCCCCGCACCCGTGCCAAATTCTCAATCCAACCCCCTCCAGCCTACAAAACTTATAGCGCTACAAAACATATAGGGTAATACAGCGTCACATTTCTCTTATATCCTGTGATGTCTCCTCTGATGTACATGTTCTCTCATCTTCTCTATTCGGACCAGAACGCCTTGACAACTTCTATCAGCTGTGTCTCGTCTCTGCAGAGTTTGGTACACAGACATCTTCGATTTCTCATTATTCCATCACCCTCCCCTTCCTAGTGCTCCAACATTGTCATTCTGCTGTTACCCCCTAATACTGTGCCCACTGTGCTCTCCAATACTATACTGTAGAAAAAAAGTCCCTCCAATAATAATAAAGCCCTTATACTGCTCCCAACAATAACAATGCCCCGGTTGTGCTGCCAGTGTTATTAATTACCCTATAGTGCACCCAGTAATAATAATGCCCATATAGTGCCCCCCAACAGTAATAATGTTGCCTATAATGCTTCCAGTAATAAACTAATACTCCTTATAGTGCCCCCAATAATAATGCACCCTGTTGTGCCTCTGATTACAATAATGCCACCACAATGTCTAATAATAATGTCTCCAGTAATGTCCCTATACTGCCCCCAGTAATGTCCACCTCACTTTCCTGCTGCAGTCTGAGATGCAGGACTCGGGCTTCTTCTGGTGTATGGTCTGTGTCCTGGCGCAGAAGATGGGTTGTGATTATGTCACTGCACTGCATTTCAGCACAGGATGTCGCAATGGCATTATCTGGATATTTGAGACCCGTCACACAGTAAGCTGTCTCTCTTCACTGTTCAGTGCAGTACTTCAGTAGCAAAGACATGCCACTCATTCACTTCGCTGCCGTCCTTGCTGCCTCAGACAGTGTAATATACAGTCGTGGCTAAAAGTTTTGAGAATGACACAAATATTAGTTTTCACAAAGTTTGCTGCTAAACTGCTTTAAGATCTTTGTTTCAGTTGTTTCTGTCATGTAGTGAAATATAATTACACGCACTTCATACGTTTCAAAGGCTTTTATCGACAATTACATGACATTTATGCGTCAGTATTTGCGGTGTTAGCCCTTCTTTTTCAGGACCTCTGCAATTCGACTGGGCATGCTCTCAATCAACTTGTGGGCCAATTCCTGACTGATAGCAACCCATTCTTTCATAATCACTTCTTGGAGTTTGTCAGAATTAGTGGGTTTTTGTTTGTCTACCCGCCTCTTGAGGATTGACCACAAGTTCTCAATGAGATTAAGATCTGGGGAGTTTCCAGGCCATAGACCCAAAATGTCAATGTTTTGGTCCCCGAGCCACTTAGTTATCACTAGAGTTAAGCGAACACCTGGATGTTCGGGTTCCAGAAGTTCGGCCAAACTTCCCGAAAATGTCCGGGTTCGAGATCCGAACTCGACCCGAACTTCATCCCGAACCCCATTAAAGTCAATGGGGACCCGAACTTTTGGGTACTAAAAAGGCTGTAAAATAGTCCAGGAAAGGGCTAGAGGGCTGCAAAAGGCAGAAAAATGTAGGTAAATGCCCTGCAAACAAATGTGGATAGGGAAATGAATGAAAATAAAATAAAATAAATAAAATTAACCAATATCAATTGGAGAGAGGTCCCATAGCAGAGAATCAGGCTTCAAGTCACCCACCAATGGAAGAGGTCACTTTCTGTTATTCCGGACCCAGCACCCAGACAGAGGAGAGGGGTCCCATAGCATAAAATCAGGCTTCATATCACCCACCACTGGAGAAAGCCACTTTCAGTTATTTAGGCCCCAGCACCCAGACAGAGGAGAGGGGTCCCATAGCATAAAATCAGGCTTCATATCACCCACCACTGGAGAAGGCCACTCAGTTATTTCGGCCCCAGCACCCAGACAGAGGAGAGAGGTCCCACAGCAAGGAATCATGCGTCATATCACCCACCACTGGAGAAGGCCACTTTCAGTTATTTAGGCCCGGGCGCCCAGATTGAGGAGAGGTTCATTCAACTTTGGGTTGCACCGCAAGATCATGGTAAAGTAAAAAAAAATGAGGATTCAATAAAGAAGAATACATGGTTGAGGGGGAGGCAGTCATAAATGTCTATTCTGCACAAGGGAGGGACAGGTCCTGTGGGATCCATGCCTGGTTCATTTTGATGAAAGTCAGCTTTTCCACGTTGGCTGTGGACAGGCAGCTGCGTTTGTCACTCAGTAATGACGCCCCCTGCCGTGCTGAATACACGTTCAGACAAAACGCTGGCCGCCGGGCAGGCCAGCACCTCCAAGGCATAAAAGGCTAACTCTGGCCATGTGGACAATTTGAAGACCC
The DNA here is from genome assembly GCA_033119425.1 of Bufotes viridis. Taxonomy (NCBI): domain Eukaryota; kingdom Metazoa; phylum Chordata; class Amphibia; order Anura; family Bufonidae; genus Bufotes; species Bufotes viridis. The sequence continues at coordinate 402,425,689 of CM065590.1, forward strand.
AGAAGTGTAATGGGGCCAAACCATCAGTCAGTACGTGGAGGGGTGTGCAGACGTCCTTTTCAACCATGTTAGTGAAATGCTGCCTCCTGCTAACACGTTCCGTATCAGGTGGCGGTGCAGTTAGCTGTGGCGTGGAGACAAAACTTTTCCACATTTCTGCCATGCTAACCCTGCCCTCAGAGGAGCTGGCCGTGACACAGGTGCGTGGGCGACCTCTTGCTCCTCCTCTGCCTTCGCCTTGGGCTTCCACCTGTTCCACCGTGACATTTGGGAATGCTCTCAGGAGCGCGTCTACCAGAGTAAGCTTGTACTCGCGCATCTTCCTATCACTCTCCAGTGCAGGAAGTAAGGTGGGCACATTGTCGTTTTACCGGGGATCCAGCAGGGTGGCAACCCAGTAGTCCGCACACGTTAAAATGTGGGCAATTCTGCTCATGTGTGCCAGGCTCCCCAGAGGTAAGGACAAGCTGTCCTCTGTGGGAGGAGTATCGTCATCGTCCTCCGTATCCCCCCAGCCACGCACCAGTGATGGCCTAAACTGTGTCGGGTGCCACCCCGCTGTGAACCTGCTTCATCCTCATCCTCCTCCACCTCATCCTCCTCGTCCAGTAGTGGGCCCTGGCTGGCCACATTTGTACCTGGCCTCTGCTGTTGCAAAAAAACTCCCTCTGAGCCACTTCAAACAGACTGGCCTGAAAGTGCTAAAAATGACCCCTCATCCTCCTCCTGGGCCACCTCCTCCTCCATCATCGCCCTAAGCGTTTTCTCAAGGAGACATAGAAGTGGTATTGTACCGCTGATAACGGTGTCATCACCACTGGCCATGTTGGTGGAGTACTCGAAACAGCGCAACAGGGCACACAGGTCTCGCATGGAGGCCCAATCATTGGTGGTGAAGTGCTGCTGTTCCTCAGTGCGACTGACACGTGCATGCTGCAGCTGAAACTCCACTATGACCTGCTGCTGCTCGCACAGTCTCTCCAGCATGTGCAAGGTGGAGTTCCACCTGGTGGGCACGTCGCATATGAGGCGGTGAGCGGGAAGGCCGAAGTTCTGTTGTGGCGCAGACAGGCGAGCAGCGGCAGGATGTGAACGCCGCAAGTGCGCACAGACAGCCCGCACTTTATGCAGCAGCTCTGACATGTCGGGGTAGTTGTGAATGAACTTCTGCACCACCAAATTCAGCACATGCGCCAGGCAAAGAAATGTGCATCAAACCGGTTAGTCCCAGAGCTGTGATGAGATTTCGCCATTTATCGCACACCACCAGGCCGGGCTTGAGGCCCACCGGCAGAAACCACTCGTCGGTCTGTTGTTCAATACCTCGCCACAACTCCTGCGCGGTGTGGGGCCTGTCCCCCAAATATATGAGTTTTAGAATGGCCTGCTGACGTTTACCCCAGGCTGTGCTGAAGTTGGTGGTGAAGGTGTGTGGCTGACTGGATGAGCTGGTGGAAGCAGAGGAGGAGAAAGCCGAGTAGGAGGAGGAGGCTACAGGAAAGCAAAAATGATGCCTTGCGATCCTTGGCGGCAGAAGGACGTGCGCCAAGGAACTTTCCGCCTGGGGCCCAGCCGCCACTACATTTACCCAGTATGCAGTTAGGGAGATTTAGCGTCCCTGGCCGTGCTTACTGGTCCATGTATCTGTGGTTAGGTGGAACTTGCCACAGATGGTGTTGCGCAGTGCGCACTTGATTTTATCAGATAATTGGTTGTGCAGGGAAGGCACGGCTGTCTTGGAGAAGTAGTGGCGGCTGGGAACAACATACTGTGGGACAGCCATGGCCATTAGCTGTTTGAAGCTGTCTGTGTCCACCAGCCTGAATGACAGCATTTCAAAGGCCAGTAGTTTAGAAATGCTGTCATTCAGGCCCAGGGCTCGAGGGTGGCTAGGTGGGAATTTACTCTTTCTCTTCAAAGTTTGTGAGATGGAGAGCTGAACGCTGCCGTGTGAGATGCTTGGTGATGCAGGTGGTGGTGTCGGTGGCACATCCTATGTTTGGTGGGCGGCAGGTGGCAACATTCCTCCCGAGGCGGAGAAGGAGGCTGAGGCAGCAGCAAAAGAGGGAGCAGGGGGATCCTGTGTGAGTTCCTTGTTTTTAAGGTGTTTACTCCACTGCAGTTCATGCTTTGCATGTAGATGCCTGGTCATGCAGGTTGTGCTAAGGTTCAGAACGTTAATGCCTCGCTTCAGGCTCTGATGGCACAGCATGCAAACCACTCGGGTCTTGTCGTCAGCACATTGTTTAAAGAAGTGCCATGCCAGGGAACTCCTACCCTTTTACGGACAGATTTAAACTAGGCCTGCAACAACTGGAACACTAGATTTATGAAATTGCTATTTCAGCTATTAAATTTCACCACAGAAAGAAATATACCCTTTTACGGACAGATTTAAACAAGGCCTGCAACAACTGGACAACTAGATTTATGGAATTGCTATTTTAGCAATTACATTTTACCATAGAAAGAAATATACCCTTTTACAGACTGATTTCAAAAAGGCCTGCAACTGCTGGAACACTAGATTTATGGAATTGCTATTTCAGCTATTTAATTTCACCACAGAAATAAATATACCTTTTTACGGACAGATTTAAACAAGGCCAGAAACAACTGGAACACTAGATTTATGGAATTGCTATTTTAGCAATGAAATTTTACCATAGAAAGAAATATACCCTTTTACAGACTGATTTCAAATAGGCCTGCAACTGCTGGAACACTAGAATTATGGAATTGCTATTTTAGCAATGAAATTTCACCATAGAAATAAATATACCCTTTTACGGACTGATTTCAAAAAGGCCTGCAACTGCTGGAACACTAGAATTATGGAATTGCTATTTTAGCAATTAAATTTCACCACAGACAGAAATATACCCTTTTACGGACAGATTTCAAATAGGCCTGCAACTGCTGGAACACTAGAATTATGGATTTGCTATTTTAGCAATTAAATTTAACCACAGAAGGAAATATACCCTTTTACGGACAGATTTAAACTAGGCCTGCAACAACTGGAACACTAGATTTATGGAATTGCTATTTTAGCAATTAAATTTCACCACAGAAGGAAATATACCCTTTTACGGACAGATTTAAACTAGGCCTGCAACAACTGGAACACCACATTTACTGTATTTTTATTTTTGGAATTGTATTTCACCACAGAACAAAATCCATCCTTTGACGGACACTAGGAAAATTACCCAGTCACCGCTGGAACACCAGATTCTGGGGATTGCTTTTTGGCAATTAATTTTCAGCCCATATATATATTTTGGCTGACAGTATTACACTTGGCTAGCCCCAGCTGGAACACCAGATTTAGGGGATTGCTTTTTGGCAATTAAATTTCAACCCCATAAAAAAAAATATATATTTTGGCTGACAGTTTTACACTTGGCTTGCCACAGCTGGAACACCAGATTCAGGGGATTGCTTTTTGAAAATTAAATTTCAACCCCAGAAAAAAATATATATATTTTAGCTGACAGTTTTACACTTGGCTTGCCACAGCTGGAACACCAGATTCAGGGGATTGCTTTTTGAAAATTAAATTTCAACCCCAGAATTTTTTTTTTATTATGGCTGACAGTTTTACACTTGGCTGGCTAGCCTAGCTGGGACACCAGATTCGGGGGATTGCTATTTAAGTGAATTTGAGTTTAACCACTCAATAATATATAGAAAAATCTTTCCTGAGTTACTAGGGGTGACAAAATAAGCACAGTCAAGCCCCTGATGTAGGATATAGCAAAAAAAATCCTACTATTGAGGGATTAATTGACTTTGTGGCAGCTTGTGCTGGCGCACCACAAGACACAAAATGGCCGCCGCCGATCACCCCAGAAAAAAGTGACAGAAAAACGGTCATGCCTAGCCTAAAAACAGTGAGCAATTCACTAACAATCGTTGAATGATTCACTTCATTAAGTGTTTTTGATGAGTTAATCCCTGCCTATCTCACCCTAACGCAGGAGCTGCATCCTATCCCTACACTAATCAGAGCAGAGTGACGTGCGGCGCTCCGTGACTCCAGCTTAAGTAGAGCCTGGGTCACATGCTGCACTTGGCCAATCACAGCCATGCCAATAGTAGGCATGGCTGTGACGGCCTCTTGGGGCAAGTAGTATGACGCATGTTGATTGGCTTTCAAAATGCGCCATAGAAGTCTCTGAACAACGAACCCGAACTTTTACGAAAATGCTCGAACTGTTCGCTCAACAATAGTTATCACTTTTGCCTTATGGCACGGTGCTCCATTGTGCTGGAAAATGCATTGTTCTTCACCAAACTGTTGTTGGATTGTTGGAAGAAGTTGCTGTTGGAGGGTGTTTTGGTACCATTCTTTATTCATGGCTGTGTTTTTGGGCAAAATTGTGAGCTGTGCTCTGCGTCCCTCCCCCAGACGTCTCCATGCCAACCGGACATCTCGCGTGATGATATCGCGTGATTTGCCGTGTTATGGCATGACGTCTGGGGGGAGGAGTGCGGAGCTCTGGCCGTCGTGCTCGGTGCGGTCACAGGTGTTCGGGTAGGTGAAATCATACACACCTCAGTGTTCTGTCTCCTGATTGGTCAGTGATATGTTGAAAAGAGACTTCCCACAGTAATGGCGTTACCCCCAGACGAAGGCACGCCGAAACGCGCGTCGGGGTAACGCCATCCCAGCTTTCTAGGCCCTGGTTTATAGAGGTGAGTCGTCTATACTTGGTATATGATACACAAGAGACCTGTTGATATTGACCATCTTGCCTGAGTAGAAGTGTTACTATTCATATTGTCTACGGGCAGGTATGACATGACTTACTTGGTCATGTCAGAGACAGTAGTATATTTTTTGTGGCACTATTAGCATTGATGATTTCTCCCTCTGCTCATGCTGTTTGCAGACTCTCACTCTATTCATTTACTATTAATTTATAACATATGTATACCCTGTGTGATTTGTACATGTATATTTTACCTTTCAATAATCATGTATTTTTCAATTGTATGTAATGTAATTATGACCTGGGCCACTGGGATGGTGTTTTCTGTCCCCTATCCCCTTTTTTAACATTTATCTATTTATATTATGTGATAATAAAGATATATATATTTTTCTAAATTTGGAAAGTTGTGGGCTCTAGTTTCTTTCTTGTTTTCTGTCAAAATTGTGAGTGAGCCCACTCCCTTGGATGATAAGCAACCTCACACATGAATGGTCTCAGGATCCTTTACTGTTGGCTTGACACAGGACTGATGGTAGCGCTCACCTTTTCTTCTCCGGACAAGCCTTTTTCCAGATGCCCCAAACAATCGAAAAGAGGCTTCATCGGAGAATATGACTTTGCCCCAGTCCTCAGCAGTCCATTCACCATACTTTCTGCAGAAGATCAATCTGTCTCTAATATTTTTTTTGGCGAAAAGTGGCTTCTTTGCTGCCTTTCTTGACACCAGGCCATCTTTCAAAAGTCTTCGTCTCGCTGTGCGTGCAGATGCACTCACACCTGCCTGCTGCCATTCCTGAGCAAGCTCTGCACTGGTGGCACTCCAATCCCACAGCTGAATCCTCTTTAGGAGACGATCCTGGCGCTTGATGGACTTTCTTGGATGCCCTGAAGCCTTCTAAACAAGAATTGAACCGCTTTCCTTGAAGTTCTTGATGATCCTATAAATTGTTGATTGAGGTGCAATCTTAGTAGCCACAATATCCTTGCCTGTGAAGCCATTTTTATGCAACGCAATGATGGCTGCACGCGTTTCTTTGCAGGTCACCATGGTTAACAATGGAAGAACAATGATTTCAAGTGTCACCCTCCTTTTAACATGTCGTCTGCCATTTTAACCCAATCAGCCTGACATAATGATCTCCAGCCTTGTGCTTGTCAACATTCTCACCTGAGTTAACAAGACGATTACTGAAATGATCTCAGCAGGTCCTTTAATGACAGCAATGAAATGCAGTGGAAAGGTTTTTGGGTATTAAAGATAACTGTGTAATAAAACTGGGCACTCCTCAGATATAGGGAATCACTATTTATTGGTACATAAATAAGAATATGATAAAATCACTGCAATCTCCAATAGCAACCAATTGTGCGAATGCTCAATAAGGCGACCAACCTAGTGCAAACAATGTAGAACAATGTGGAACATGCAAATGTGCAGATAGTGCCACTTAAAATAAATAAGCCAATAATTCTGGTGCCAATCAACATAAAACAACGACGAGAGTAAAATAAGATATGCAATTTTCTTGTGTATAGCAGCGTCACTGTTATGCGTTCAGTTAACCAGTATGTCTCTCATGTATAAGGCAACAGAACGGAACGCACAGTCTGAATTAAGAGGCAAGGATTATAGTCCTGAAAGGCCGACCTCCAAACTCCCTGAAGCTCCACAATGTTCCACAGTTATAGCACAGCGGTGTCTCGCTGGATACTAACAGCAGCGGCGTCCCGCTGGAATGTTCGCAGACACATGTCTAAGATTACCGGCTGTTACCTGCAACGCTCTTACCGCTGTGATGTACAGTGCTAGTTACCGACTCTGGACGATTTGGACTTGTGGTTCGTCCTGCAAGCCGTGCTCCAATGGACCCTGCAGATGGGATATCCCGACCTCGGTATATTTAGTCTGGGCTACTTGTTACTTCCTCCGCGCGTTGTCCCACAGAGCTGCACTTATTCCAGCGGTATTGAAGGGATGTGCCGGTAAATAAATCAGTCAATGTGGGAGTCCGACCATACTTTTTTGGGGGTTTTATCCCCTTCTTCAGTGGTTAATCAGACCCCCCACATGACCCCTCTTATATAGATACTAAGAGTTGAGCAAAAAAATGTGGAGTGGGGTTGCGGCCAAAAATTCAGTCCTCTAGAAAAGTTGACATGAATTCGTGGAATGGGGCTATATCCATATATAAGTATGTGTGCTATAGGCATACACGTGTATCAATAGTATATTAAATAGATAAAATAATCACAATATCCTAGGGCATATATTTAATAGAACACAATTACAGTACGGTACAAATTGTTGTATACAGATATATGCATTATAAAAATGTAAAAAAATATATATAAAACATCCTTCATATAAATAAGTATAGAAAATAATAATAAATAAATAAATAGAAAAGCGCCATATTGCAGTCCGTACATCTGAACTGTTTCTGTTCCAACTATACCTTGCAAGCAGAACAAACATTTTTGCAGGCAGAAAAAACTATTTCTTATGGCAACGTTACATTGATGATGTGTTTTTTATTTGGAATACAGGAGGAGAGAAACTGGAAATGTTTTTAAAGGATATTAATGTTAATTACTTTAACCTCCAATTCTCAGGTACTACGAGTAACCAGAAATTAGAGTTCCTGGATCTACAGATTTATGTAGAAGACAATCGATTAAAATGCTGTACTTATATTAAACCAACAGCGCGTAATAGTTATATTTTATACAACAGTTGCCACCTCCCCAGCTGGCTCTTAAATATCCCCCAGGGCCAATTTCGGAGGATAAAGCGCAATTGTACTATGGAGGAACAGTTTGAGTTGGAGGCTTTAAAAATGAAGGATGCTTTTTAAAAAAAGATTGCCCAGAAACTTGAAGGAGCACTGAATAAAGTTAGGGCGATGGAAAGAACAGAATTTTTTGTCGGAAAAGAGAAGGTACAAAAAGGACAGGACGGTGAACCAATCCGTTTGATACTTCCATATAGCAGTGATTACAGGCAGATTATAAATATTATAAACAAACATTGGCATTTGATAAAGAAAGATAAAATAATAGGAACAGCTATTCCTCCTAAACCACTTATTACGTTCACTAAAGCCCCTAATCTGGGGAATAAGGTAGCACCAACGGTAAAAAAATGATAGCGAAAAAACATTGACAATTCAAACATGGGGTCAGATAAGTGGCTTCTACAAATGTGGTTGCTGCTCGAATTGTAAAATTACGTCCTTTCCCCGCAAAACGAGTGAAGTCATTTCCACTGTAAACGGATATAAACATGATATTAAAGAATTCCTGTCATGTACATCTGAGAATGTTATTTACATGGTAGAATGTCCATGTAAGTTGCAATATATAGGGAGGACGAAAAGGTCTTTGAAAAAAAGGATTGCTGAGCATATAGCAAATATTAAGAAGGGGGTGGAAACCCATTCACTCTCCAATAATTTTAAAAGGGCCCATAATAAGAACCCGATTGGTCTGAAATTTGCAGCTATTGATAAGGTACAAAAGGATTGGAGAGGGGGGAACCACATTAGTAAGATGTCAAGACGAGAGACCCAGTATATTTTGGATTTTGATACTTTGGTTCCTGGAGGGCTCAATGCTGAGTTTGAATTATTTGGTTTCCTGTAGGGAGGGTATTGGGGGGCCCCCGTCGGAGACCTGGTCCAACGATTGTTAGATAATGATATGTACCGGTATGTGTAGAGCAGCCCCCAGGGCAGAAGAGGATGTCTCCTCCCAGGTGAGAGATTAGCTATAATTAGCATAAGGCACAGGCGCCGGTAATCGGGGCCTCAGCGGGCGAACGGAGCGGCGCCCAGGGATAATAGTAAGTTGGACCAGTGAAAGGTCCTTTTTACTTCCGAGCTGGACTGGAGAAGCTGTCCTTCTCCAGCTTTAAGGACAGGCTCCCTCTACCTGAGCCACCGTGCACTGCATCCTGGCCAACTGCTCCTGAAGCAGCCCCCGACAGGGAGGGCTGGGCAGGCAGGGAGAGCTGACCCACCCAATTTTTATTTGGTGTGCATTGGAAGAGGGTAGTCTTATACGGCGAGTATAGCCCAAACCCCATATTTTAACAGGAAAAGTAGGCCTATGTGGCCTATAACAATTGATTAGTTATAGGCCACATAAGACCCGTGCATTTTATAAAATCAGTCAGTGAGGTTGCAAAAAAACGCACTGGTCTTATGTGGCCTATAACTATACACACACTTAGGAATGCCACTGCTTCAGAGAGCCTAAAGGGGCCTACCAGCTATCTCCCCATGATTCCGGCGCAAAACTTGACCCCGCCACCTCCTTGCTGACATTGCAGCCATTTTGGGACATGGTGGTCATCCACTAATCATCGACTACTCCGTCCATCTGGACCACCCAGGGTTGCACGGCACTCAACAGTAAACAAGACTGTCTTCATCTATGTCTGGGGCCCCTGCAATCTGCTTGTGATCACTGGTTAGGGGTGGCCAAATAGTAGGTTTATGCATAGCTGCAAGCCTCTGGAGGATGCTACACCTTGAGGTTGGCAGGACTCCAGAGCCAACAGCAGCTTTAGGCTACTTTCACATCTGCACTTTCCATTTCCACTATTGAGATTTATCATAGGATCTCAATAGCGGGGAAAACGCTTCAGTTTTGACCCCATTCATTGTCATTGGGGACAAAATTGAACTGAAGGGAATGGAGTGCACCAGAATACATTCTGTTCCGTTTCATTGCATTCCCATGATGCACACAAAAGCGCTGCAACAGAATGCGTGGCCAGGAAACAACTCTACATCCCCAGCAATCCACTTGTGCGCAAGCTTAATTCCCACCTGCGGTGGCATACCTACCATATAGGCAGACCACGCAGCTGCTATGGGACCCTTGTGGAAGAGGGGCCCGCAGTGGATGAGAGGCCCTGCCCCCTAATTGCTCCTATCTTTCTAAAGCTAAAGGACCTTTGATGATGTCATCACAGGTCCTGTAAGGGAACTGCACAGTGTAAAGTGTAGTTCCCAGGTTAGAAGAGTGCATCTGCCAGGACCTGTGATTACATCATCTGCAACATCAAAGGTCCTGCAGGATCTAACAAAGGAACTGCACCAAAAATGGTGTAGTTCCTAGGTTTGAAAGGTATATCTGCCAGGAACTGAGATGACATCATAACAGGTCCTTCAACCCCTAACAGCAAGTATTAGAAGTTCACAATCAGCTCTGCATTGATCCATACAGACTGAAATGGAGTGGTAAGAGGAGGTCCTCCACTTCTTGTCATTTACCCCCCCCCCCCCCATGACCTGTTTTTACTCATTGTTAACTCATGTATAATACTTCAGACAGTTACAGTGACCAATACCTCACACAGTGACCATAATGTATAACTGACCACATATTTCTGTACACACTGCATCTATAATATTATACCTTGTATGTCTCACATCAATACACTGCTCTGTGTGTATATATATATATATATATATATATATATATATATATATTGCACAGTATTATAGATTCAATATTTAGAAATATATATACAGCAGTGTACTGATATGTGAGGCACAAGGTATAATAGATGCAGTGTGTATAGGTATATAGTATATATAGCAGTGTACTGATATGTGAGGTACGAGGTATAATAGATGCAGTGTCTACAGATATATACCGTATTTTCCGGCGTATAAGACGACTTTCTAACACTAGAAATTATTTTCAAAAGTTGGGGGTCGTCCTATACGCCAGGTATAAGGCAGCACAGGGGAGAAGGAAGCAGTCACTTCCTCCCCCCTGTGCTGCCCGCTGCCACCAATGATGAGAGAGGGCTAAGGTAGGGGCCTGTGGTTTATGTATAGATATACAAATTACTAATACCGGTACCTTTGTGCTTTCGCCGTTTTGTGCCCAGCCGTGCCCCGAATCCTGGATTCCAGCACCGCCCCTCTCTTAATTTATACACTGAACTTATGTTTTTTTATCTTCTGAAGCCGCTCGTAATCTCGCGCATGCGCAGTTAGTTGGAGCACTGGCTCGTTCTTGCTGTGAGGGTGGAGGGAATAGAGGAGACAGCGCCAACTAACTGCGCATGCGCGAGATTACAAGCGGCTTCAGAAGATAAAAAAAACAAAGTGCAGTCAATAAATTAAGAGAGGGGCGGCGCTGGGATCCAGGATTCGGGGCGCGGCTGGGCACAAAACGGCGGAGGGACAGCCACTGAGGCACAGAGGTACTGGTAAGTTGCATATCTATAAAATCGCTTTTTTTGCAATAAATACGGTAAATCACAGGTGGGGTTAACAAAAATACAGTTTTAATTTTTATTTAGTGTGCATTGGAAGAGGGGTAGTCTTATACGGCGAGTATAGCCCAAACCCCATATTTTAACAGGAAAAGTAGGCCTATTTTAAATGAAAAGTTGGGGGTCGTCTTATACGCCGTAAAATACGGTAGTATATACAGCAGTGTACTGATATGTGAGGCATGAGGTATAATAGATGCAGTGTGTACAGGTATATAGTATATACAGCAGTGTACTAATATGTAAGGTACGAGGTATAATATATACAGTGTGTATAGATATATAGTATATACAGCAGTGTACTGATATGTTAGATACAAGGTATAATAGATGAGGTGTGTACAGATATATTGTATATACAGCAGTGTACTGATATGTGAGGTACAAGCTATAATTCATACCTCATGTCAATACACTGCTGTATATACTATATACCTGTACACACTGCATCTATTATACCTCGTAACTCAGAAATTACACTACTGTATATAGTATATACCTGTATACACTGCATCTAATATACCTCATGCCTCAGATATTACACTACTAAATATACTATATACCTGTACACACTGCATATATTATACCTCGTACCTCACATGTCAGTACCTGCTATATATATTATATATCTGTACACACTGCATCTATTATACCTCGTACCTCAAATATTTCCCTACTGTACATACTATATACCTGTATACACTGCATATATTATACCCTGTACCTCACACAACAGTACACTGCTGTATATACGATATACCTGTACACACTGCATCTATTATACCTCATACCTCACATAACAGTACACTGCTGTATATACTATATACCTGTACACACTGCATCTATTATGCCTCATATGTCAGTACCTGCTGTATATACTATACATCTATACACACTGTATCTATTATACCTCTTGTGTGCCAGAGCTGTTTTGTAATCCCAATCCGGCCCTGATGGCATAAATTATAAAACGCAGCAGCAAGCATAGTCCATGGAACAAAGGCAGAGGCCTGGAATGGGTAGTGGGAGGGGCTATAATAGGGGAATGGGGGCCCAATTTAGATTCTTGCTATGGGGCCCAGTGATTTCTATGTACGCCCCTGCCAACCTGGTCAATTTGCTTGTGATGCAGTCAATGATGTACCGTTTAGTAGAGTTTGCTGACTTTAGGAATCTGATGACATGCACTCTGCATCACTGGAAGATACTTAGCAACTATTATTTCCCCCAAAAAGCCATCCCTGCCTTGTAGTCTCACGTGGCAGAGAACGTGCCTGCGATTCTTGCTGTGCAGCAAGGTTTATGTCATGGTGGACACCTGGAGAAGCTCTTATGGATTGGGCAGGAACAGTATTTAACAAACGTACCTGTCCAGGCTCCAGTGGCGCAATCCCCAGCCTCCCTGGGAGAGACATGCTGCTGAGCCATGCCCCCTGGTGATGCAACCACATCCTTAGCAACAGGATGTAATGCTCTGTTTTTCAACTAAACAGGCATGTGCTGGGAGAGATTAGCAGAGGGCTGATTGCTCAGCCAGCTGCTCTATTACTGTGTCCTACTATTTCTGACTAATGGAGCACTAATTCATGGACCTACAGTCATACACCAGTGCCAGTGATAGTCTTTGTTTTGCTCACTAGCTAGGTTCCTTGTTCCCTGTTTCTGCATTGCTGATTGATTCCTCTCTGACTCTGACCCTGGGTTGTTTCTGACCCATTTCTCAAGACTCTGGTATTGTGTTTGTCTGTCTTTATTTGTTAGTCCATCTGTGCACTTATATAGCGTAGGGACCGTCGACCAGTTCCAGTCTAGCTATCTAGGGCTTGTACTGCAGTAGGTAGGGAAAGTGTTTGGTCCAAAACATCCCATTTGTCAAGATGAACCAAGCCTGGACTCGGGCGAGATGTGTTTTAAACACATTGTTTATTAACGCCATCAAAGGTGCATGGATTTCTGGGCAGGCAGACTGGAACAGTGGCCTGAACTGGCATAGCACCCTCCCTTTCTCCTTTCTTGTTCATCTTCCAATGTCATCCCGGAATGGGTTTTCAGCACTGCAGGGGGCGTGGTGATACACTAAAGGACCAAGTTGTTTCCAGTTGACACCAGGTTCTGGGAAGCCACGACATTGCCGTTAGAGTCCAAAACATCACTTTTGTTAAAATGAACCAAGCCTGGACTCAGGGGGATCTGAGCTTGCTGACAGTGCCCCATCTTGCCCCTGTTGCTGTCTGCCTGCCTGCCGTCCTGCCTACCATCATATTGCCTGCCTACCATCATGTTCCATACAACCACTGCTGCTGCTGCCTTAGTCATGCCACTACCGCCAACATGCCACTGCTGCTGCTTTCATACCAACATGTTCCAAATGGCTGCTGCCTCCATCATACTGCTGCCACCATCATGCCATTGCATGCATACTGATGCCTACCATCATGTTAAGCAAGGCTGCAGTTGATGTCTCCATCATGCCACTGCCACCATCATGCCACTGCTGCTGACTGCATTCCAACATGTTCCGTATGGCTGCTGCTGCCTCTATCATGCCCTGCTGCCATCATTCCACTGCTGTGGCCTGCCTATCATTGTGTTCTGTACATCTGCTGCTACTGGTGCCTCTATTATGCCACTGCTGCTGCCTGCCTACCAACAGGTTCCATACAGCTGCTGCTGCCTCTATCATGTCACTGCCACCATCATGCCACTGTTGCTGCTTGCCTACCAACATGTTTTGTACAGCTGCTGCTGTCTCCTTTGCGCCACTGTCGCCAACATGCCACTGCTGTTGCCTGCCTACCATCATGTTCCATATGGCTGCAGCTGTCACCATCATGATGCTGCCTGCCTGCTAACATGTACCATATGGCTGCTGCTACTTCTCGCTGCTAATTCCTTACTGCCACCACTAATAACGTTACATATCTGCCACTTCTTCCACCACGACTATTACTACTACCCACAGATAGCTGATCTACTGCCTTGTAAATTCCATTTTATGCTCTGCTGCTGCTCACATTAAAAGGGATTATTTTTATAGGCTCGTTCACAACAAGCAACTTTTTCTTCTGGCAATTAACACACCTGCTTGCCGAATGGACAGGTATTCTGACTTCATCAAGGCATAATTTTACACATCTGCAACTTCTTCCACCACTACTACTATTACTACTACCCATAGATAGCCGATCTACTGCCTTGTAGATTCCATTTTATGCTGCCTCTGCTGCCGCTACTATTGCGGCAATGTGAGACTTATTTCCCTAGCTTTCCACATCCACACTGCACTGCTGCTGCTCACATTTAAAGGGATCATTTTTATAGGCTCGTTCATAACGAACCATTTTTTCTTCTGACGATTAACACACGTGCTTGCCGAATGGACAGGTATTCTGACTTCATCAAGGCATAATTTTTGGACGCCTGGTCCCTCAACAAACCACTGTGTTTGGTCCATGTATCCGTTTTTTTTTCGCCCTCCACATTTCGTATTCCACAGACACTGTTCAGCTGAAAATTAATTTCCAGAGCATCTCCTACCAATGGCGGACCCATAGACTTCAGTGGGCGTGTTGGGTCCACATCATGGATGTCTGCATGTCTCTGATATGTGAAAAAAACATTTAAATCAATGGGTAGGTGTGCTGTCTGTGGAAAATAGCACATCGGTGAAAAACAGAAATGTGAATAAGTGTTTCTATGCAAAATCCCAGATAGGGTATTTGCTAATTGTTTGGTTTGTAATGATACTGTAATGTTTTTTCTATGTCATATACTGTTACACCAGCAGATGGCGTATAAGTAGCACAGGAAATTGAACTAACTGCTCCATTCCTCCCCTCTTGATAGCAATGGACTGATGTGTCAGGAGGGGGAGCTAGCTAGGCTAGTGAGGAGGCAGGGGGCATCTACATCAGCTCCTGCTCTTTAAGGCTTTGAGACTGAGAATCCAGTTCAACCGTGAGGAACACTGCTCCAGAGAGACAGGAAGGTCCAAGGGCTGTAGAATCCATCTAAGCTACAGTATACAAGACAGCAGAGTGATCAGTAAAATACAGCTTTACAGACACTGCTGCAAGGTGAGGGAGAATGAATTAAGACACCCATCACCATAATGCAATTCTCTGTGAGTTGAGGGAGAAGTTAAGACACCCATCACCCCAGTTCTGGACATGCAAGTCTGAAGGCCTGCATTGCATAGTGGACACCTACATGCATAGGTACCAGCTTTATAGCCATAGTAAAGAGGAATCAGGATAGAGAGACTTTTTCAGCTAGCATATTTTTAAGTTCCATCAATTGCCATCTAACCAACCACCATACCTCATTATCTGGTGACAGAGACTGTACTTAACATTGCTGGATGTACCACAAGTTATTACCACAACGGCTATGTGCAAGAGGCCTTAAGGAGATGGGGTACTGTGGAGGTCACTGTTAAAGGGACGGGCACAGTGGAGGTCACTGTTAAGGCAGCAGGGTACTGTGAGGTCACTGTTAAGGGAGCAGGCTACTGTGGAGGTCACTGTTAAAGGAGCAGGGAATGGTAAAGGTCACAGTTAAGGGGACGTTTCCCTATTGAATCTTTTCCCACAAAACTATGAGTGTCATTTACAAAGACTGTATTTTTAAGCTGGCCTTTGTTCTCCAAACCACCACCCTGCACTGCTAAATGATTTGCTTAATTTACAATGAGGTATGCACAAATTCTGGCAGTCCATGCTCTAGTAATAAAAATGACTCCATCCCTTGAATGGAGTCGTTTTACGCCAACATTTACAACTGTTTCCAGTTATAAATGTTAGTTTGCCATGACCGATAGCCCAGCCCTGGACCAGCCCTAGTGCACAGAATGCATGTGCCTCGTCATACCGACAGCACAGGGGCTATCAAAGACTGGCATAAAAAGCCAGTCTTTGATAAATGACCCCCACTGAGTTAAGCTGGGCTTGTGTGAAGACCCTTTTCCTATTTCCCTTCCATAATTAAAGATCTCACTGATAGCACTAGTTAAATAAAGGCGGACTGGAGCATGACAATGGTGTAGTCATTCCTGTCATTGAAAATGACCTGTAGTTCACAGTATTGTAAAGATATCAGGTTTAAAGGCAGAGGGACATGATTCATTTACAGCAACATCCTCCAGCTATAGTAGATGTCTATGTAGTAATGTGGAATACAATACGACTAATTGCTTAAACACTAACAAATATGATGTTTATGGTTTTTAGACCACTTTCATATCAGCACTTCTATTTACATTTTGCCCCTTCAAAAATGTTGGAACCGCTGGTTCCATTACATGAGGGCGATGAATGGCGCCCCTTGGACTATATTGGGTTTCGTCTGGTTTCTGTCATGCTACCTGGC
Organism: Bufotes viridis; assembly: GCA_033119425.1. NCBI lineage: Eukaryota > Metazoa > Chordata > Amphibia > Anura > Bufonidae > Bufotes > Bufotes viridis. The sequence continues at coordinate 402,442,072 of CM065590.1, forward strand.
ATATACAGTAGCTTGACAAAATAGCACTTTCTTTTATTTTATTTAATGGAATCTGTTATGGAGGCTCCTAAGAAAGGCTCTGATGTAGATGTGAACACAGCCTTACAGACTTCAAAGAGGCAAGCCTGTAGGGGCTGTAGAGGTAGCAGTTGCAAACATGCACTGGTGCCTGAGGCGGCGCAAAGACTCTTTTGCGACAGAAAAGGATACCAGTATTCTTAAATGGGACATGTATGGTAGAGCCCTGTAACAGATTTTACACTGGGGCCCAGCAGACCTCAGTGGTATACAGAACAAGATCCCCGTGGCCAGTTATTGGCTGCAGCAGTCACATGGATAAATAGGCACATCATCACTACAGAAAAGTAGACCAACACAGGGAGCACCTGACTCTATGAGGGCTTGGTTTTTGCAGGACAAATTGTAGTTTTTAATGGCACCATTTTAGGGTAAATATTACTTACCGATTAATCTTTATTAACTCTTTTTTTTAAATGTTTTTGCATAGCCACATCCCAACAGCCATAACTATTTTTCTTCAGAGCTGTGTGAGTCCTTGATTTTTGAGGAAGGACTTTAGTTATTGTTGGTATCTTTTTGGGTTGCATAACACTTTTTGATTGCTTTTTATTTCATTTGTTGGTGGCAAATAAGCAATTCTGGCATTGTTTTTTTTTTTACTGCATTCTCCGTGCAGGATAAATTACTTGATAATTGTATAGTGTAGGCCGTTATGGATGCTGTGATACCAGATACATATGTGGAGGGAACTTAATTTTTGCAACTTTTTTCATTGAAAAGTAATTTTTCAATGGAAAAAGGTGAATTTTTTAACTATGAGTTTGTTTTTTCACTTATTTTTTTACCACTTATTAGTCCCACAAGGGGACTTTGACAGGTGATCGTCTGATCGCTTGCATAGTACACTGTAATATTTATGCAATACAGTGTATTATACTGTTAGTACTATACTGGCACTATCAGGTTAACCAAGGGGCACAGCCTGATAAGCATAATCTGAGAGCAGGTTTGGAAGCCTTCATGGCTGTCATGTTAAAACACTGGCACCCCACAATCTCATTTGTGGGAGCTCCCTCCCTTTGATCCACTAAGATGCCGCTATTTACCAAGGCATCTAAGCTTCTTCTGGTTATGCGACAGCTGAGCTCCTGCACATCGCTGCATGGTAGACTTGTGCACCACTCAGGCTAGGCCACTGTACAAAGGTGGCAGCTTAGCCTAAGGTCCCTTAGTGACCACTGTAAATAAAGATATAGGCAGATCTGAAGTCCATTGTTAAGGCTACCATGGCGGCCCATGGGCACCAATGCAATCATATCGCAGTGGTGCCAATTAGATGACAAAGGGAGCTTCTGGTGTCCAAAATAACTTGGCCATGGTCACTGTTATGCCATCTAAGAGGTTAAACAAACAGAACTAGATGTTTCTCTGATCCCAGCTATTTGAGGGGAGCTCCAGTATCATAAGACTCCCGAGAACCTGTCCTACCTGGCCGTATAAACACATATTGACAGTCCTTAAGGGGTAAGCTGTCACTCTCGCCATAAACTCAGAAATTAGAATATATGATTTATCACCTAATCCAAAACTTTCTTCCATTTATTAATCCAAAACTGTGTCTGGAAATGAACTTACATATTTTCATAAAACTCCACCATTTGTTTCCTGCTGACTTTTCTCAATCTCCAGTGAAAAATAAACCTCACATCTCTTTAAACTCACCGGTTTATAAGCTGCAGCAGAAAATAGTCATTAGTATTATCGCCTTTTTCTCATAAGCCGCACCGTCTGTCTAGGAGTGACAAATTGCTTTCATTTCTGAATGTTCAACTCTCCCAGTATTCTAGGTGTTTCAAATGCAATTTGTACATTGCCAGTTCAGATGATCACTTCTCATCTAACCTCTTAAAACTCAACCTCTATTAGAAGAATATGCCCCTATTCTCCTATTCTCTTAACCCATTTGTGTACCACAACATAACTGTATGTTGTAGCAAGAACTAACTTTATGCATAATCACATATAGTTAACTTCGCACCTACCTAGTCTGCTGCCTGAGGCGAAAACTGAAATAGCGTGTGTGTCCCCCCATCTTCAGGACAGGTCATCAATATCTGATTGGTGTAGGTCCAATTCCCGACACCCCCACAGATCAGTTGTTGAAGAGGAAGTGGTGCTCCATGCGAGCGCTGCTTACTCTTCGTTGCACTGCTTGTCTTCTCGGAGGAGCAGTGGAATTACAAGTACTCGCTCCATTCACTGGAATGAAGAAAGTACTTTTAATTACGAGTGGCGTTCACATGCAGCACCACTTCCTCTTCAAACAGCTGATCAGCTGGGGTGCCAGGTGTTGGACCAACAACGATCAGATACTGATGACCTATCCTGATGATAGGTCATCAATATAAATCATCTTCACAACCTCTTTAAATGTGTTGCACAGCCTCCCGGAGGAAGCAACAAATTCATGAGAGGCCTGTACCTCAACATCAACGTTTTGCACCCTGTGGCAGCACAGAGGGATCCAAGACCGGCACTTAAAACAATGGTCTTGATAAATGTTCCCCATATTTTTAGATATAAAATAAGAGCACCACTACTCATATCCCGATACTTACACTAATACTGAGATCCTGATACTTGATATATGTATATATATTAGCTGAAGGACCCGGCTTTGCACAGGTATATTTAATCTATTTCATTTAATATTTGTGTGTTTCGTTAAAAGATATCGACAGTATCTCCCATAAGAGTGACCTCTACAGCACCTTGCCCCCTTAAGTGAACTTGACAGCCCCCCACCTCTAACAATGACCCCACCCAAACTTCCCTGCATCCGTAAAATGGACCTCCACAGCAGCCCACCTCTTAACTTTGACCATCACAGCAGCCAGCCCCTTTAATAGTAAGTTCAATAGCACCACACCCCCTTGACAGTGACCTCCACAGGGGCTCCCCCTTTAACAGTGACCTCTACAGCACCCCACCCCTTAACATTGACCTCTATAGCAGACCTTCCCCCTAACTGTGACGTCCACCATTCCCTGCCCCCTTAACAGAGACCTCCACAGTGCCCGCCCCTTTAACAGTGACTGCCACAGTACTCCACTCCCTTAACAGTGACCTCCACAGTACCCCGCTCCCTTAACAGTGACCGCCACAGCAGCTCCCCTTTAACAGTGACCTCCACAGTGGCCGCCCCTTCATTAGTGACCTTCACAGTACCCCATCTCCCTAACAGTGATTTCCACAATAACTCGTCCCCTTAACAGTGACCTCCACAGCAGCTGCCCCTTTACATTAATCTTCACAGCGCCCACACCTTTAACAGTGACCTCCACAGTGGCCGGCCCTTTATTTGTGACCGCCACAGTATCCCATCTCATTAACAGTGGTTTCCATAATAACCCGCGCCGTATATGGATTTTCTCATCCAATTGAATTCCTTTCCTTATGGGGCATTATTGTCTTTAATAATTATATTGATAAAACCCCACAGAATTAGTATACACTTAAGGTCATGTGAGTTACATCAGCCTCTACAACAACATTTGTTAAGGGGCGCAATCGAAATCATATTAACTCACACATAAGCTGACTTATACTAAGAATGTCCTTTGTTGCTATAGCAACCAATCAGAGCTCATATAATGTCCTGTAACAAAATAGAAGCTGAGCTGTGATTGGTTGCTCTATGAAACCTGATGAATATCCAGGCTAACTGCCACAACAGACAATGACTCCTGTAGTTTGGCAGTTAGGTTACTAATTAATTCACAGACTAAAAGATGGAAGGGTGTGCGTCTAATATATAACTACTACTCACTGCCTGAAATAGACGCTAAGAAACAAAATAATAAATCTTTATTAAGAAATCTGTTTAAAAATATGGGTAACATCCAAAAACAGGCCAAGATATAATGAAAAAGTCCTCTGAACACCAAACATTTAACCCCTGGTGTGGGGGTAGGTGTATAATCAGAGAAACACACAGGTAGCAACCTAAGTGGCACATGCCCAGTGCATAGATATCAGCACACAAGTGGTATGAAAAAGGATTGTGCCTAGAACAGTAGGGGATGCCAAGATGCAGGTAGAATGAAAGTGGTAACATTCACCTATAGTCTATACGTGGCCATCACCTCTGCCAACATGCACTAATCCTAAAAAGCCTATGGTCTCAAGATCTAAGTGTTACTTGCTACCATGGACTTCTCGCTAAGCAAACACAGAAAAATTCCCCCAGCCTCAGTTGTAGCAGTGCACATTGGCGCATGGTTGGGGCACAAGAGGACAAGTGCTTAATATGCAGACTTAGTATGCAGGCTCGAAGCATTTCTACATAACAGTTTCATCAGGAGCCATCAGATTGACAGAGTTAAAGCAAGGTAGACTTAACGGTGTGACCACACTGGTGTAGTGTGGTGCGGCCGGTGCTAGTATGGCCGTGAGCGCGCGCGCCACACAGCCAGCTAATAAGCAGAAAGTCCCACCCCCAGGTGGGGCGGGAGACGCAGCTGTAGTCAGCCGGGGAGTTGGAGCGGGACCAGCCTACTTAATATCCCCCCCCCCCCAGTCCGTGCACAGCAAAGTGAGCGCTCCTGATAAGGTGTGCTTTATTAAGGAACTGCCTATAGTGAGCATTATCGGTATACTGTCATATTCACAGGCAGCTGTTTTCGCTCTCTTTGGCCACCTTCTGTTTTTGTTTTTATGGCTTATTTTTGGGCAGTTTGGCCCGTGCCTTTATCATTTTTTGATTACGGACTGGGGGGTTCGAGTTTAAGGAGGCTGGTCCTGCTCCAGCTCCCGGGCTGGCTACAGCTGCACCTTCCACCCCACCTGGGATTAGGCCTTTCTGCTTATTAGCTGGCTAGTGTCGCACGCGGGCTCACGGCCATACTAGCGCCAGACGGCGCACCATACTACATCAGTGTGGTCACACCGTTTAGCCTACCTCGCTTTAACTCTGTCAATCTGATGGCTCCTGATGAAACTGTTATGTAGAAACGCGTCGAGCCTGCATACTAAGTCTACATATTAAGCACTTGTCCTCCTGTGCCCGGTCATGCGCCAATGTAGGCTGCTACACCAGAAGCTAGGGGAGAATTTTTCTGTGTTTGCTTGCGATAGAAGTCCATGGCATAGTAACATTTAGATCTTGGGACCATAGGCTTTTTAGGATT
>CM065590.1:402447781-402508627 GCA_033119425.1 Bufotes viridis
GCATGACATTACATTGCATTACATTACAAACAAACCAATTTTAGTACCCCCAGGTCTGGGGTACTACACTAGCATAGCTGTATGATATAGCTGGACATTTGGGACCCACATTCCTCTCAGCCTCAAAGGGGTAAACAGCTTTATTATAAACTCGAGGTTTTTTATTTCTGTTGGATGAAGGACCTGCCGTGATGTCACAGGATCACATGGGTCACATGGTCCACTCAAATGCTTCTATGATTGGACCATGTGACCCTGTGACGTCACCACAGGTCCTCAAGCATCCAAACCATCAAGAAAGAAGACGTTCTGGGGCTCTGCGCGTACAATGGGAGAGGGTAAGTTAACTCTTTATTATTTTTAACCCTCTAAAGCCCGGGGAACATTGCATTCTGTAATTAGAATGCGATTATTTTCCCTTATAACTATGTTATAAAGGAAAATAATAACGATCGGGTCCCCATCCCGATCGTATCCTAGCAACCATGCGGGAAAATCGCAACGCATCCGCACATGATTGCGGATGCTTGCGATTTTCCCGCATCCCCATTCACTTCTATGGGGCATGCGTTGCGTGAAAATCGCAGAATATAGAACATGCTGCGATTTTCACGCAACGCAAAAGTGATGCGTGAAAATCACCGCTCATGTGCACAGCACCATAGAAGTGAATGGGTCAGGATTCAGTGCGGGTGCAATGCGTCCTCCTCACGCATTGCACCCGCGCGGAAAACTCGCCCGTGTGAAAGGGGCCTAATAATGAATAATATCTGATTTAATAATGTTACCAAATATAGGTTACTAAAGAAATAATAATCAATGTGAATAAGACATGTCTATTAGTAAAGGAGAAATATCTCTCATCTCATATCATGTAGGTCTGATTCCATCAGTAGGTCTTTTATATCTTGTCTATATACATTATTATTACCCTTATAATCTATCTCTTTATCTATTAAATATTAAAATCTCCCCTAACAACCATATTTCAAAAAGACCTCTGACTCAGATTTAGTGCATACAAGGTTATCAATGTAAATGGTAGTCAGCTTACACTCTAGTAAAATAGATCTACCTATTATATCACTGTCAATTAAGTTCTTGGAACCATTTTTAGTCCTTAATTGCTATTACCATGCCAGCAAGCGCGTGGAAAGCAGTGTTGGGTGCACCCATCCTCTAACATAAATACGATTCTTGAATAAAAGCTATATAACTTTTAAAAATTCCACCCACTTTGACTCTCTTTTAATTCTGGATTTAGACCATTCATATTGTAAGAAATAAACCTTAATGACATGTTATCGTCATAGAATACACAAAGAGATCCTCTCGGTAAAATGAAAAATACAAAAAAAAATATGAGAAATTCTTCATAAAAAAGGTGGGAAGTTAGGTGCCCCTCCACTTACATAAATTAAACATAGACGAACAACAATCACTATTTTGGACATCTTAAAGGGGTTATCTGATGATTATTGTAATAATTAAAATCAGACATTATATCATACATGACAATCTCTTTCTAAAAAAGTTAGATCCAGGGATTCCCATATTCATTGCTTTAATTGCTCTGCTAGATTTATTTCATGCTGGCAGCTCAGGGGTAATGTCCTTGCTCAGGTGGTGTGTCTAGTAACTGACACAGCTTCTAACAAAATATATTGCTGGTGACGGTTGAAGGATGGAACCGGGCATAATGTGTCCACCTCAGTGAGTCGAACAGAGAGATGAAGAAAAAACAAACAGCAGGTAGCACTATACATATACATTTTATTGAATAGCTCAGTGGTTATTCCAAATGTTGAATTACATGATATTACAAAAGTATTCAGATCAAGGTGTTGGTTTGAAAAATGTAAAATATTTTTCATAGGACAAACCCTTTAGGCCCCTTTCATACGGGCGAGTTTTCCGCGCGGGTGCAATGCGTGAGGAGGACGCATTGCACCCGCACTGAATCCGGACCCATTCATTTCTATGGGGCTGTGCACATGAGCAGTGATTTTCACGCATCACTTCTGCGTTGCGTGAAAATCGCAGCATGCTCTATATTGTGCGTTTTTCACGCAACGCAGGCCCCATAGAAGTAAATGGGGCTGCGGGAAAATCGCAAGCATCCGCAAGCAAGTGCGGATGCGTTGTGATTTTCCCGCATGGTTGCTTAGCAACGGGACCCGATCTCTATTATTTTCCCTTATAACATGGTTATAAGGGGAAATAATAGCATTCTTAATAAAGAATGCATTGTAAAATGAAGTGGAAGGGGTTAAAAATAATAAAAATTAACTTACCTTAGCCACTTGATCGCGTAGTTGCGATCTGTCCTCTCTTTCCCAGCATCAGCTAACAACTGAAGGACCTGTGATGACGTCACATCACATAGTCACATCACATGGTCCATCTTACCATGTGATGGACCATGTGATTGGACCATGTGATGTGACGTCATCACAGGTCCTTACTTCTTAGCTGATGCTGGGAAAGAAGGACAGATCGCAACTACGCGATCAAGTGGCTAAGGTAAGTTAATTTTTATTATTTTTAACCCCTTCCACTTCATTTTACAATGCATTCTTTATTAAGAATGCTATTATTTCCCCTTATAACCATGTTTTAATAATCAATTCTCCAGAAGACCCGAAACCGGACTTCAGTGATGAAGTCCGGCTTCGGGTCTGGGTACCAAACATGGCGATTTTTCTCACGCGCGTGCAAAACACGTTACAAACGTTTGCACCCGCGCGGGAAAATCGCGCATATTCCCGCAACACACCCGCCTCTTATCCGGGCGTCAAACATGACGCCCGTGTGAAAGAGGCCTTAAGAGAGGAAAAATAAACAACCTGGTACCACTGCTTTAAAAACATCCTCTCTCTTCCTCACCATTAGTCAAGGAAATCTTCTTTCAGTGCTGCCACAGCATCCTGCATTGTTTAACCCCTTAAGGACCGGAGGTTTTTTTTTTTGCGTTTTCGTTTTGCGCTCCTTGCCTTCCCAGAGCCATAACTTTTTTATTGTTCAGTTCACATAGCCATATGAGGGCTTGTTTTTTTGCGGGACAAGTTGTACTTTCCAACGACACCATTTAATATTGCATATGATGTAGTGGGAAGCCGGAAAAAAATTCCAAATGGGGTGAAATTGCTAAAAAAAGAAATTCCACCACAGTTTTGCGGGTTTTTAAATTCTGACATTCAATGTGCGATAAAACTGACTGGTTATTTTTACTCTACAGGTCAGTACGAATCCGGCGATACCCTATATGTATAGGTTTTCTTGCGTTTTGATAGTGAAAAGAAAATTCAAAAGTGGGAAAAAATCAGTTTTACTTTTTTGTCACCATGTTTTGACACCTATAACTTTTTTGTAATTCTATGTACAGAGCTGTATGGGGGCTCATTTTTTGCATCATAATCTTCATGCATCTTTTTATTGATAGCATTCTGGGGTGTGTATGGCGTTTTGATCACCTTTTATTTTTTGTGGAAAATGAAGCAACCAAAAATGGCGAATCCGCCATTTGAATGCTTTTTTCCGTTTTGCTGTTTAACGTATGGGGAATATATTTTTATAGTATGGGCGTTTTAGCACATTACAACACCCATGATGTGTATTTTTTAATTTTTTTAGTTTTTTAATTTTTATTTTAGCAAAAAGGGGGTGAATTTTGAAATTTTTATTTTTACTTTTTTTAAACTTTTTTTGTTTTGTTTTTTTACATTTTTATATAGTTCCCATAGGGAACTATAACTTACAATCATTTGATTGCGATTATCATACATTCCAATGCAATAGCATTGGAATGTATGAAAAAATCGCATATTTCCTATGAAGCCTATAACAGGCAAGGCTCCATAGGAAATACTACAGAGCAGCCTAGGTTTCATTCATAGAAACCCAGGCTACTACAGGCACGCTCCGGCTCCTCCGATCACCACACGGGGGAGCCGGAGAGCAAACCGAAAGTAAAACTTTCGGTTTGTGCACGCTCAGGTGCTGTGGTCAGGATTAACAACGGCATCTGAGGGGTTAAATGTCCGCGATCGGCATTGCTGCCAGTCGCGGACATTAGCCGCGGGTGTCTGCTACAAGAACCATGCAGACACCCGCGGCTAAGGCTCCCGCATGAAGCAGGAGCAGGCGCCATCTTTAAAGACCGGACACAAGACATACGGGTACATCCTGAGTCCTTAAGAGGTTAAAATATAAATGGATATATTTATTTTAAGTATTATCAGTGCACCAGCTGAGCCCCATTTGTAGTAATGTTTGGACATTAAGCTTCTCTTAGTAGTCATAGTAGTCAGAAAAAAGTTTGCGAAGGTTTGCATGTTTTTATACCGTATTTCTCTGGATGCCTAATCTCATTGCAAAGTGTTCTAAGGAGTGATTCTTTAGTTTCAAAAATGTAAATGGACTATGACATCCCTTGGTTGACTTTGGGATGCAGAAGCAGGTTTAGGGATCCTGTGGACCCTGTCAGCGGTCATCTTCAGATATGTACAGTTTGGTAGTATCTCCCAGCACTAGATCCCACATATATTGAGGAAGCTGACCTTGTTTATTTGATCCTGGGATCCCTCTAATCCTGGTGTTTTCCATTAGGATGGGTCCTCCAAATCTTCAATATTAGTTCTTTGGCCATGAGAGACCCGATCAAGTGTATTTGTGTGATTTCCAAGTTCTGAGAACTCAGTTCTTACTGTATCAAGTCTCCCAATAATGCCTAAGAGACTGAAGCTGGACCCTGATAGATCTTGGAGATTTTTTTGGGATCTTCCTCATCAGCACCCTCCATTTTTCTCTGGGAAATAGGTATCCAATGTTCAGTGGTTGCCAACTTAGTTTTCCTCGTGTGGCCCATCAACATAATCTGCCCAACAGCTTAAAAAAACACTTTTATGAGACTTAAATACTAATGGCCTATCCTCTGGATAAGTCATCAGTATCTGTTCAGTGGGGGTCTGACACCCAGGACCTCCGCTGATCAGCTGTTTGAGGAGACACCTCTGCTTGCAGTAGCACTCCAGCCATCTCACGGCTTTCCCTAGGCCAAGTGACAACCCATTCATCAGTCACATGGCCTAGGCACAGCTCAACCCCATATCCAAAGGATAGGTCATCAGTATTTAAGTCTCGGAAAACCACTTTAACTAATGTAGCAGTAATTGAGGTAATATAACACCAGCTAATGTAGCCAGCCTTGATTAATCAACGTTCCAATTTCTTACAGTCCCCAGTTAATATTAAAATAATTAGTAAAATATCCTTTCAGCAAGAACAACCAAAAATTAGAAAGCAACATGGTTAGTTAACAATTCATTAGTTTAATAGAAATTTAGTTAAATATAATGGAAATTAGGGAGTTTTATCTCCTGTGAGTGCTACTAATGTTAAGTATTTCCACAGGTTTAAATACATTAAAGGGGTATATATTGATGATTTATGCTCAGGATAGGTCATCAATATTTGATTGTCAGGGGTCCAATACTGAGCACCTCCACCAATCAGCTGTTTGTAGAAGAGGTGGCGCTCCAAGTGAGCGCTGCTTTCTCTTCATTACACTAAGTGTCGTCTCCCTTGTAATTACATTCAAGTGAATGGATTGAGTACTTTTGATTACACTGCACTTCCGAGATGATGGGCAGGGTAATAAAGAGGGAGTAGTGCTCGCACCGTCTCCTCTTCAAACAGCTGTTGGACCCCCGCTGCTCAGATACTGATGACCTATCCTGATTTTAATTAACAGTTTATTATTTATTTATTATTATTTATTATTAGTTAATTACCCTGTTAATTAACAGCAGTTAAACTGCACATACTCCTTCAATAGCTGTCAGCTGACAGCTGTCTCTCCTGACTCCCTTGCGGCTTCCCCATAGACATGTACGTTTGGCTCGCCTGAACGTGTCTATGTAGTCCATGGTGAGAGTGGAGAAAGCCTCTGCCAGACACTTCTGGCGGCGGCTTATTTCCTGGAGAACGAAAGGATCAGGTGAAGGTATTCATTTTGCCCTATCCTTCTCTCCCCTGACATCATCTAGTGTGTATGGCTAGCTTATCTCCAATTTGTGATGATAAATGGCCACTGTGACCAGTATTCTCATATTTTTGATGCTGGTCATTATAGGGGCATACCTTCAAAGATTTTTGTAATCTTAGAATGGTGTGTCCCTGTTTACTGTACAATTTATGATTTAAAATAGTTATCTGAAACTTTTGGGTGGAGACCTAGAAGCTCCTGGTCCCAGTGCAAAATCTGTAACAGGTATTTCACCCAATATGTGCTATTAATAATACTGATGTCTTCTTATGAGGCACCAGAAACTCATTAAGACTGCTACCTCTGTGCCCCCTATAGCTATGCCTTTGCATTTGGAAGTATTATACTAAACTGGGAAATTGGGGGAAGGGTGGAGAAAATAAGTTGCTTACCAATATAGTTACTTTTAAAATTCTGTGTCTGTCTATCACCACAATGATTTGTTATCCAAAGTTGTCCTAAGGCCCTACTGTATGCAAAAATAAGTCAACAGCTTTGGAGACCACAACTTTAATTTTTATATGTAACAGAAATACAGCAGCAATCCATAGTTAAAGTTAAAATACAGTATAAAAGCAACCATGTATTGTTGGCTATACTGAACCAACCAATAATTTTCTATTAAAGGTCATTCAAACATTTAAAAAATATACATTTTATGTACATTGAGTCTAAAATGCACAAATAATTTAAACAAAATAATACTGTAGTCTTTGCTCGGTAGTATTCAGCTACAATAATTTGATGAAGTGAATGTGAGGATAAATAACTTTGTAGTTATTTAGCCACCATACTAACACATTTACTTGGTTGCATGTACAACTACTTTAAATTATTCATAGAGTTTCTGGATCTGTGTCCACGTCTGTAGAACCTTAATCTCCACTTGATTCATCAGATCACGTATGGTGACAAACACATGGCTTTTGAAATACATTTTGAGAGTCCAAAAGCTTATTACACATTGGTTGGAGGATGTCCATTTTCTACTGCATGCCGAAAACTACCATGATAAGTGGTGGCACGGAAAGTATAAGAATTGCCACGGAGGGAGCCATCCGGTTGGCTGCTTTGCAGTTTGTTCTTGCAGCGAAAAAACATAAGAAATCCATTCCGGTAATTCTTATTCATCCAGCCATAGAGAAGTGGGTTGGCAAAGGTAGAACACATGGCGATAACATGAAATATGGAATAAAGGAGCTTGTACTCTTGGAATACAAGGACCCAGTCCAAGTCAATGGCCAACTGGAAGACATGAAAGGGAAGCCAACAAACTGCAAACACAACAACCATCATCACCAGCATCTTAGTTGTATTTTTTCTTCGTTGTTGGGTATCACCTCTGGGTGTTGGACTTATATGGTTCTTAAGCTTCAACCATATTCTGATATAAGCATAGCAGATTACAACAAGAGGCACGACATACTGTAGAAGAAGCATCGAAATGCTGTAGATGGCTGCATCCCTGCTGTTATTTGAGGGCCACTTCTCAGCACAAACAGCTATTTTGAGTTTAAAGGCTGGCAAGTCCTCAAACCTATATTCTCTAAAAATAGCTAAAGGAATAGCAAAAATGGAAGCTGCTACCCATGTAACGGTGACAACAAAGAAGCTGAACTTCTTGGAGATCCGACTACTTAGGTGAAATACAATACACCAGTATCTATCCAAAGCGATGACAACTAGGGTCAGAGTTGAGACATTGACACTCATGGCTTGGGCATAAGGGAACAAATGGCAAAGTACTGGTCCAAATTTCCACTCATCCATTAATGTATAGACCAGGGTGAAAGGCAGGCAAAGACTGTCCACCATAAGATCTGCCACAGCTAAATTGGCTATGAAAAAGTTTGTTACTGTCCTCATGTTTTTGTATTTTACAATCATGTATATGACCAAAGAGTTCCCAACAAGTCCCAAGAGGATAATTAGAGAATATGCTGTTATGAGGATCACCTGAACCCAGATGAGGTTAGTGCTGTCCATCATAAAACTGGAACCATGGAAATAATGGATGGGAGAAACAGTGCTCTTTGAAGGCTGTTCTCTCAAGTCAAGTTCTTCTGTCATGTTGCTTTGCTTTAGTGTGCCCATGTCTACTTGGAACATTCCTTAATTTTACCTGCAATAGAAAGCAACAGGGTTGATTATCAAATTGAACTTGGAAATGGCAATAGCTACATCATTTAGTAAAAAAAAAAATACAACTATTTCAGGACAGCCCATTATAAGGGAACTTGTCATTTTTTAAAGCCACTGGAACCAATTAAGACAATGATGATTATACTGTATCTCTCTTGGGTCCCCAGCAGTCTTTGACACCTAGGTGTCCAATATTGATCTGCCCAATCATTTAGAAAGCCGACATAAACATGCAATAGGAATATGTCATGACATGTCATCTCATTGAAAATGCAGTCCAGTCTGGAGCAGAATGTTATAGAACAGAAGCCACAGCGGATTTATATATACAGTACACTGTGGGAATTTATTCAGCAAAACTTGTAATATAATGTTTTAAACCTGTGGGCATCCATATCAGTGATTGATAACATTGTCTACATAATTATGCATACAGAGATACCATAGGTTTAACTTAATAAATTACATATCCGCAGTTCCTCTGGCTTGCGGTGATCATGTGACTGAGAGCTTAACCAATTAGGTTTCGATGTGTACATATATTTAGAGTGGATGGTTAGAACTGGCCTATTTGGGGCATTTGGACAAAGCATTTTTATTGTTGCATTCCAAAAACCATAGCCTTTTATTTTTCTGTTAATGTAGTAATATGAGGGCTTGTTTTTGTGGGATGAGTTTCACTTCGGGGTACATATATCTTATTGACCCTAGTTCACAGTCAGTGTTTGGTCAGTGATTTCCATCACTGATTGTGAGTCAAAACCAGGAACGGGTCAAAAACACAGAAAATATGCAACTGTTTCAATTATACCTTATCTCTGTTTAGCCTCCACTCCTGGTTTTGGTTCAAAAATCACTGATGTAAATCACCAATTAAACACTGACCAAAACCACTGATGTGTTAATTAGGCCCAAGACTGGTATTAGACCAGCATACGCGGCTGATTATTCTTGGGAAGGAATTGCTCCTTCCCGGCAATCGCCTGCTCATAAGCGATGTGCAACGATCTCCTCCACAGTATGGGGAGGGGCGATCGCAAATGCCATCACTCTGTCCCATAAAGAATCATTGTTTGCCTGCAGCAGACCTTATTAGACACCACGATCTGCCACTGGCAAACGATTTATTAGCATGCATAAAAATTGCAATTGCTGTAAATTATGTTTATTTTTGAAAAGATTTTTTGATTCATAATAAGATACAGTTTGAATGAAAGCATACAATAAGATAGTCTTACAGTAAACAATCTAAAGATAATCAATTACCAATAGTGATAAAAAGAAAATCACACATTAAAGACATCTAATCAACAAGATGTGAGGGATGGGGAGGGTAAAGGGAAAGGGAACAGGGATATAGGCCAGAGTATTCAATTTATAGTAATCTGATCTAGCGCTGTGTTTCACATTAATCATTAAGAGACAATTATGACATATTAACATAACAATTAAAGTCCTTGTATAAAGGAGGAGATGGAGTTCTTTGCTCTGGAACCAAAAAATTGCAATTGCCTGATGAACGAGCAGTTGCTTGTTCATCGGGTAATCGGCAGCACTTTTAGGGCTGTATTACACAGGCAGATCATTGCTAACGAGCATTACTATGAACGCTCGTTAGCGATGATCTGTCTGACTATCTGCAGGTATAATACAGCCCTTAAGCATAAATAATGTCATGGGGGTTATCTTTATTCTATAGGTTTAGCACGATTACACTGATATCAAGTATGAACAGTATATACTGTATGTGTAGTTTTTTTTTATCTTTTACTATTATTTCACAATAACGTCACATTTAATAGAAAAAAAAATAGTTTTTATGTTGGAGCATTCCAAGACCCAAAACTTTTTTAAGTCATGTTGTTTAATATACGGTAATCATTTAGGAGTTATTGATTCTATTTTAATATCGTTTTTCAGAGGGGGAATTGAAAATAGCAAATATAGCTACTATGCCATTGTTTTTACGCTGTTCATCATGAGGTTAAAATAACATGTTAACTTAATTATTCAGGATGTTACAATTGTGGCTATACTGTATATGCTTGTTTTTTTGTGTTTAAATAGTTTTACTGTTTAAATAGTTTTACTGCTTTTACACATTTTTTTAATAATTTTTTTTTAATAAACTGAATTAAATGTATTTAATTATTTTTTACTCCCACTATGGGGCCTTTTTTAGGCCCACAGTTGCCATGGCAATCTTCAGAAGCCTGCAATTGTGTTGCAGAGGTGAAGATGAAAAAACCAGAGGAGGCCTTCACCTTCTGTTAAAGGGAATCTGTCACCTACGACAAGCCCTAATAAGTACAGTAATACATATATAGAATACCTGCCTGTGACTTCAGATCAGTAATTTGTATGTTGATACTCATCCCCATCCCCCCACTGTGTGCCCACAAACCAGCCATGGAATGCATTGAGAGGACTCCTGTGCATGCACATAATGTAAATGACCCCAGGAGCAGTCCTCTATGCATTCCATGGCTGTTTTGTAGTCCCATATCAGTAGAATAGGGATGAGTAGCGACATACAAATGACTGATCTGGAGTCTCAGGTGTTGAATGTATTATTGTACTTAATCAGGGTTTGCCAGAAGTAACAGATTGCCTTTAATGTGATGTCAACTGTAAATTACAGCTGTGACCTACTTCTGATGGTAGGCACAGCTCCTGGATGCATGGCATCCCTGCAACACAGGGGCACATCTCTAATTAAGCAAAGGGAGGTGGTGGCCTCAGGTGGCGCTGTGCTAGGAAAGCAGGGGGAGGTTTTTTTAGCCTCTAGCCCTGCATTTCTGCACAGCCCTGCAGAGACCTGTGTCTTTGGGGATTAATGTACATCACAGTTCTACTGTGGTTTTTGCCGCAATCTGCAGTAAAAACCGTAATAGAATCACAATGTACAATGACCCCTATGCATAAGGTGTACATACCAGAGTATGACGGACCTTTGGAATAAAGTAATGATGTCATCATGTTTCATGATCCAAAGGAGGAGAAGGAGGAAAACGTGTGTGTATATATATATATATATATATATATATATATAATTATATATATATATATATATATATATATAATATATATATATATATATATATAATTATATACAGTTGCAAGAAAAAGTATGTGAACCCTTTGGAATGATATGGATTTCTGCACAAATTGGTCATAAAATCTGATCTGATCTTCATCGAAGTCACAACAATAGACAATCACAGTCTGCTTAAACTAATAACACACAAAGAATTAAATGTTACCATGTTTTTATTGAACACACCATGTAAACATTCACAGTGCAGGTGGAAAAAGTATGTGAACCCCTAGACTAATGACATCTCCAAGAGCTAATTGGAGTAAGATGTCAGCCAACTGGAGTCCAATCAATGAGATGAGATTGGAGGTGTTGGTTACAGCTGCCCTGCCCTTTAAAAAACACACCACTTCTGAATTTGCTTTTCCCAAGAAGCATTGCCTGATGTGAATGATGCCTCGCACAAAAGAGCTACGATTAGAATTGTTGACTTGCATAAAGCTG
The DNA here is from genome assembly GCA_033119425.1 of Bufotes viridis. Lineage (NCBI taxonomy): Eukaryota > Metazoa > Chordata > Amphibia > Anura > Bufonidae > Bufotes > Bufotes viridis. The sequence continues at coordinate 402,459,511 of CM065590.1, forward strand.
GAAAGGGTTATAAAAGTATCTCCAAAAGCCTTGCTGTTCATCAGTCCACGGTAAGGCAAATTGTCTATAAATGGAGAAATTTTAGCACTGCTGCTACTGCATGAGCACAGCGCAGACTGCTCTATTAGGTGAAGAAGAAACCTAGAGTGTCAGCTAAAGACTTACAAAAGTCTCTGGCATATGCTAACATCCCTGTTAGCAAATCTACGATACGTAAAACACTAAAACAAGAATGGATTTCATGGGAGGATACCACAGAGGAGGCCACTGCTGTCCAAAAAAAAACAGTGCTGCCCGTTTACAGTTTGCGCAAGAGCACCTGGATGTTCCACAGCAGAAATTTCTCCATTTATAGACAATTTGTCTTACCGTGGACTGATGAACAGCAAAGCTTTTGGAAATACTTTTATAACCCTATCCAGCTTTATAGAAACATAGGTGTCTTCCAAAAGATAATAAGACGATGAACAAGAGGCATTATTATGGAAAAAAAAAAACATTTCTCAGCTTTTATTTACATTTGAGCAAAAATTGTCACAGTATGTGGGAAAATCCAAAGTTTTATACAATTCCAAATAGTCAAAGCTGTTCTAAAGCATCCTAATTACCCTGATTAATTGGGAACAGCTGTTTTAATCAACTCAACAGGCTCTCTGCAGCTGGTTTGTGTGACAGTCATGGCTAAGACAAAGGAGCTCGGTGAGGACCTGCGGCTGCGCATTGTGGCTGCTCACAAGTCAGGAAAGGGCTACAAGGCCATTTCTAAATGTTTTCAAGTTCCAGTGGCTACAGTACAAAGTATTATAAAAAAATACAAGATGTTCCGCACTGTGAAAAATCTCAGAGGACGTGGTCGGAAGCCAAAAGTGACACCTATGCTGGCCAGGAGGATAGTTAGAGAGGTGAAAAAGAATCCAAGGATCACCACCAAGGCCATCCTGGTGAATCTGGGCTCTGCTGGTGGTAATGTCTCAAGGCAGACAAACCAACGGACACTGCACACTGCTGGGTTCCACGGATGCAGACCAAGGAGAATGCCAGTTCTCCAGTTAAGGCACACAAAAGCTTGCTTGGCCTTTGCAAAAGCTCATCTGGACAAAGAAGAAGACTTCTGGAAAAAATTGAACACAAAAATTGAATTGTTTGGTCACAATGATGTTTCCTTCATTTGGCGTAAAAAAGTAGAAGCCTTCAACCCAAAGAACACCATCCCCACTGTCAAACATGGTGGTGGGAACCTAATGCTTTGGGGGTGTTTTTCAGCCAATGGACCAGGGGACCTAATCACAGTTAATGGCACCATGAAAAAAGAGCAATACATGAGGATTCTCAACGACAACATCAGGCAGTCTCCAGAGAAACTTGGCCTTGTGCACCAGAGGACATTTCAGCATGACAATGACCCAAAACACACAGCAAAAGTGGTGAAGAAATGTTTTGGAGTGGCCCAGCCAGAGTCCAGACTTGAATCCAATTGAGAATCTGTGGAGGGAGCTAAAGATCAGGGTGATGGCAAGAAGACCCACCAACCTGAAAGATTTGGAGCTCATTGCTAATGATGAATGGGCAAAAATACCTGTGGAGACATGCAAAAAGCTGGTCTGCAATTATAGGAAGCATTTGATTTCAGTAATAGGCAATAAAGGCTTTTCTATTGATTATTGAGAAGGGTATGAATAATTTTGGACTTTACACTTTTTGCTCAAATGTAAATAAAAGCTGAGAAATGTTTTTTTTTCACAATAATGCCTCTTGTACATCGTCTTATTATCTTTTGGGAGACACCTATGTCATTTCCTGTCAAAAAATTGCTTGCTGGTTGAATAAAACTAATTTTAAGACAAAATTTGCCAGGGGTATGAATAATTGTGGGCAGCACTGTATATATATAATATATAAAGCTGAGTGTATGTATGTATGTATGTATGTATGTAAGTCCGCTATAGGAATCCGCACCTTTGCACCGCCTCCTGTGACTCAGGGAACGTCATAGACTGTGTTTTGATTGGAAATTTTCACCCTGCATTTTCCAATTATTTGCGAAAAAATATGCTTCGTAACCTAACCGTAAATCTTCATTAATAAATGTGGTTAAAATAGGGGTAACACCAAAAAACAGGCCAAGATATAATGAAAAAGTCCACTGAACACCAAACATTTAACCCCTGGTGTGGGGTAGGTGTATAATCAGAGAAAAACACAGGTAACAACCTAAGTGGTACATATCCAGTGTATAGATAGCAACGCACAAGTGGTATGAAATAAGGATCGTGCCTAGAACAGTAGGGGATGCCAAGATATAGGTAGAATGTGAGTGGTAACATTCTCCTATAGTCTATACGTGGCCATCACCTCTGCCAACATGCACTAATCCTAAAAAGCCTATGGTCCCAAGATCTAAATGTTACTATGCCATGGACTTCTATCGCAAGCAAACACAGAAAAATTCTCCCCCCTAGCTTCTGGTGTAGCAGCCCACATTGGCGCATGACCGGGCACAGGAGGACAAGTGCTTAATATGTAGACTTAGTATGCAGGCTCGACGCGTTTCTACATAACAGTTTCATCAGGAGCCATCAGATTGACAGAGTTAAAGCGAGGTAGGCTAAACGGTGTGACCACACTGATGTAGTATGGTGCGCCGTCTGGCGCTAGTATGGCCGTGAGCCCGCGTGCGACATAGCCAGCTAATAAGCAGAAAGGCCTAATCCCAGGTGGGGTGGAAGGTGCAGCTGTAGCCAGCCCGGGAGCTGGAGCAGGACCAGCCTCCTTAAACTCGAACCCCCCAGTCCGTAATCAAAAAATGATAAAGGCCCAGCCATAGAAAGGCACGGGCCAAACTGCCCAAAAATAAGCCATAAAAACAAAAACAGAAGGTGGCCAAAGAGAGCGAAAACAGCTGCCTGTGAATATGACAGTATACCGATAATGCTCACTATAGGCAGTTCCTTAATAAAGCACACCTTATCAGGAGCGCTCACTTTGCTGTGCACGGACTGGGGGGGGGGGGATATTAAGTAGGCTGGTCCCGCTCCAACTCCCCGGCTGACTACAGCTGCGTCTCCCGCCCCACCTGGGGGTGGGACTTTCTGCTTATTAGCTGGCTGTGTGGCGCGCGCGCTCACGGCCATACTAGCACCGGCCGCCGCACCACACTACACCAGTGTGGTCACACCGTTAAGTCTACCTTGCTTTAACTCTGTCAATCTGATGGCTCCTGATGAAACTGTTATGTAGAAATGCTTCGAGCCTGCATACTAAGTCTGCATATTAAGCACTTGTCCTCTTGTGCCCCAACCATGCGCCAATGTGCACTGCTACAACTGAGGCTGGGGGGGGGGGGAATTTTTCTGTGTTTGCTTGCGATAGAAGTCCATGGTAGCAAGTAACACTTAGATCTTGAGACCATAGGCTTTTTAGGATTAGTGCATGTTGGCAGAGGTGATGGCCACGTATAGACTATAGGTGAATGTTACCACTTTCATTCTACCTGCATCTTGGCATCCCCTACTGTTCTAGGCACAATCCTTTTTCATACCACTTGTGTGCTGATATCTATGCACTGGGCATGTGCCACTTAGGTTGTTACCTGTGTGTTTCTCTGATTATACACCTACCCCACACCAGGGGTTAAATGTTTGGTGTTCAGAGGACTTTTTCATTATATCTTGGCCTGTTTTTGGATGTTACCCATATTTTAAACAGATTTCTTAATAAAGATTTATTATTTTGTTTCTTAGCGTCTATTTCAGGCAGTGAGTAGTAGTTATATATTAGACGCACACCCTTCCATCTTTTAGTCTGTGAATTAATTAGTAACCTAACTGCCAAACTACAGGAGTCATTGTCTGTTGTGGCAGTTAGCCTGGATATTCATCAGGTTTCATAGAGCAACCAATCACAGCTCAGCTTCTATTTTGTTACAGGACATTAATATGAGCTCTGATTGGTTGCTATAAGCAACAAAGGACATTCTTAGTATAAGTCAGCTTATGTGTGAGTTAATATGATTTCGATTGCGCCCCTTAACAAATGTTGTTGTAGAGGCTGATGTAACTCACATGACCTTAAGTGTATACTAATTCTGTGGGGTTTTATCAATATAATTATTAAAGACAATAATGCCCCATAAGGAAAGGAATTCAATTGGATGAGAAAATCCATATACGGCGCGGGTTATTATGGAAACCACTGTTAATGAGATGGGATACTGTGGCGGTCACAAATAAAGGGCCGGCCACTGTGGAGGTCACTGTTAAAAGTGTGGGCGCTGTGAAGATTAATGTAAAGGTAGAAAAGGAAATCCGCAGCACTCCTCAAATTCCTTATCATCCAAAGGTTTATTCACAGGCAGCAAGTACAGGCGACGTTTCGACCCGTAAGTCTTTATCAAGCCATAACACATACAACAATGACACCCTTTAAATATCCCCCAGTGCAATTTGATTGGTGTAGACATACATAATTAAAAGCAATCGCCAATTGAATACGTGTACCTGGTTCCACATGTTTCTCCGGTCAGGTGTGGGCTTGGTCGTGGCGTACCGGAAGTGACACTGCGCAGGTGTCACTATATTTTAAGATAGGTGACGCCCCAAGGGCCGTCCCATCCAATCAGGAGGAGAGCATGTCCGTAGCGTCATCTGTTGCTATAATGGTGGAAAGACTGATACCCTCCAATGGAAAAAACCAACTAGTGACGTCACTGGTTGCCGGGTAAAAGGGGAAATAATCATCCTAGCCATCCGGCTGGATTCCCACAGTTTTGCGCTAAACATACCTATATTGCCTTACTCCAGAATCAGTCGGGATTCAACTCGGATCCTTCTCAATATTTATCAAGTGTATCGCAAAATTAGAGTGCGATCATGTGACTTAGTCACATGACCTATCACCAGGCAACCAAACTGTTTATACATGCGTCACAGAGGTCCTAGACCAAAAGAGGGGAAAAGAATACACCACCAAAATAGTTCTCCCAATACTTCCAATTGTATTTTATTCATATTAATTAATAAATCACCACGGTAGACAAAGAAGTTGTTCATTCTTGCATACTTTCTGTCTAGGTATCGCCACGTAATACCCACACTTGAACACCAGATCCACATAGGACACGCACGATCTCTACAATTCAAGAGAGACAAAACAAAAAATTAGCGAATGCAGATAAAACCAAATCACAACACAATAAATGTTGGGCACATTTCTTATATGAAGTTATACAACGGATGACGAAAGATCGCAATAAGTAGCTCAAAGAAAAATATGTAATCCAAAGTCCCTATTTAATCCCCTAGGCTCTAAAGTGTCCAGCCTGTGGATCCATTTCAATTCCAGTTTTTTGAGCATAGTCGCACGGTCACCACCCCTACGGGGTTGTGGTACCCCATCAATGATGCGAAATTTCAACTGTGACACACTATGTCTAAACTTAAAGAAGTGCTCAGGAACAGGGAGTTCAAGGGCCTCGCAGCGTATTTTAGATTTATGTTGAGTAAGCCTCCTTTTGACCTCCTGTGTGGTCTCACCCACATACAGGAGGCCACAGGGACATTGGAGAACATATATCACATAGGAGGAACAACAAGTGTAGTTACTCCCAATGCGATACCGCACCCCTGTACGTGGGTGAGTGAAGGAGTCCCCTTTGATCATACTATTACAGTGGCAACAATTAAGGCATGGGTAACACCCTGAGCGTGTAGTTATCCCCTGTCTAACATTCTGATCGGCATGGACCAATCTATCTTTCAAATTCGATGTTCTTTTATATGACAGGAGTGGCGGTAGCTGGAATTCGGGCACATTCGGAAACGCTTGTTTAAGTAAGCCCCAATTTTTCGTACAATAGTGGCAATTTTATTGCTATAACCAGTATAGCTCGTGACTAAGGGAATTCTTTTCTGAACCCTTTTAGCACCCCTGGGTCCCAATAGATCCTGTCGCTCCAGTCTTTTAGTATGTTCAAGATGCCTCTCAACTAAGGAAGATGGATAACCCCTTTGTATGAACTTTTGTCCCATCGTGACCAGTCCACTTTCAACATAAGTGTCCTCACTAACTATCCTACGCACTCTCAGGAGCTGACTAAATGGCAAGGATTCAACCATTCGTCTAGGGTGGAAACTTTGAAAATGCAGGATGCTGTTCCTATCAGTAGGTTTTATAAAAAGATTAGTTTGTAGGCTACCGGCCGTTGGATAAACAACAGTGTCTAGAAATTGTAGTTTTTCAGAGGAACAAACCATAGTGAACTGAAGTTCCTCATAAACCATGTTCACCTGGGACAAAAAGTTCATCAACTGTGTTTCGGAGGCACTCCAGACGAAGAAGATATCATCTATATATCTCATCCAGCCCCTCACAAATTGGAAGGGGCTGGATGGATATATAAATGTCTCCTCGAATACTGCCATATAAATGTTCGCATACGACGGGGCCACATTGGACCCCATCGCGGTCCCCCTACATTGAACAAAAAATTATTTCTGAACATAAAGTAATTACAGGTAAGTACCACCTCTAGCAATGACAGGATAAATTGTGAACTACGTGGAGTATAGTCAGAAGTCTGTAGAACATGCTGTACTGCTCGTAGACCCTTGTCGTGGTCAATACTCGTATAGAGGCCAACCACGTCAAAGGATACGAGAATGTCACCCTCTGCAAATTGGAGGTCCGTAAGCCGCTCCAAAAAGTGGGTAGTATCCTCACATATGATTTGGTGTTAATAGCAAATTCCTGCAGTACCTTGTCCAAAAAAATTGCAATGGGAGAAAATATAGAGTTCATGCCAGAAACTATTGGGCGCCCGGTGGATTATCCCTGTCCTTGTGTATTTTGGGCAGGGTATAAATCACCGGGGTCACCGGGTGCTTCTCTATCAGATAATCATGAAGGGCCTCATCGATGATGTCCTCCGCATATGCGTCATCGACCAATAGTTTAATCCTACGCATAAATTCAAATTTCGGATCATGGTCAAGATGGCGATACACGGCGGCATCACCGAAGTTGCCTCTCAATTTCTCCCTCATACTTTTGGACATCCATCACCACGAGGGCTCCCCTTATCGGGCGGGTTTAACAATAATTTCACTCCTCTGACAAAGATCCCTGAGTGCCTGCCTATCATCCATTGATAAATTGGATTTAAACCGTGTATGTTGTATCTGGTTCCTAACTCCATCTATTTCTTTCTTTACTAATGAGATATAGGCTTCAACTACATTATTAGAAGAAGGGGGTTGAAATGAGCTCTTAATATATAGGCCAAAGTCCCTTAATCTAAACCTATCTTTTTTACTATCAACCACCTTGGTACTTGAGTCATCCGACTCAGAAAAAAGGCTCTCAGTCTTAGACGGCGAAAAAGGCATACAAGTCCACTTCCAGTTGGAACCAGTCCATTGGGGAGGACGGGCAAAACGACAGACCCCTATTAAGGAGAGAGAGTTCGGCATTTGTAAGTACTTTAGAAGAGATATTTACCACTATGTTGTTGGACGTGGTTTGGCTGGACCCATCTCTTTCACTGATGGAGCCTGTTTCTGTCTGTTCGGATTCAATGGTGGCTTCCTGGATCGGGTTAGTATGCCACCGTCTCCACCGTCTGTGCCGCCGTCCGCCCCTCCTTTGTCGTCTTTTAACTTCTCCTGTCTTCGTCCCAAAAAAGAAGGCGAAGGGTCCTCACTGTAATCCTCTGACGAGTCAGTAGTGGTAAAATCACCGCCTCCCACTCGATTCTGTGGTTTTGGTCTGGATTTCATGCGTTTTGTAGCTTGTTTCATTCTTTTGCCTGTCGTTGTCCGGTATACCTCGCCCTCGTGTAATCTTCGAGATCACGAAACCATTTCTGGCGCTTAGTGGTCTCGATATTCACACGATATTTCTGAAAGTCCGTGGCTATTCGTTCTAGTATGGTGGTAGATTCAGACCTAGAGACCAAAGAGGCCAACTGTGTCTCTAGGTCAAGGACAGTTTTCTTTTCCCTTGGATCTCCACCTGTAGGAAGTCCATATTAAGGAGCATAATGTCCATAGAATATCGGTTTGAGATGGCCTCAAACTTAGTGCAAAAGTCCTTATTATGGGGTAAGAGGATAGGCCTTAGGTGGGACCTTAAGCCTTCTAGGAATGCGCTCTGCCTTATAGTATTCGCGCAATGTAGATAGATGTAACTCATGCGAGATAAGCGATTTATTGGCATTCTCCAATCTCCGTTTCACCAAATCAGCTGTAGGGGTATTAAGAAAACCTCCTTCCCCTATGTCATCACCCAGGATGCGAGCCACGTCTTCATCCGTGTAAAACAAGCTATTTGCTGCCGCCATTGTTTAGAAGTGAGAATAACAAATAAGCCAAGAGTCCATTCAATATGGGTGCACGCTTGTGGGTCCCAGAACAATAGAAAAAGATTCAAGCAGCACTCCACATACCCTTTCATAGGTAACGCCTCTCTGTTAGGTACCGGAGCTTCGGTCCTAGGTTGGTGCAAGCAGATAGGGACTCAGACCAAGGTCCCAAACAACTGTAGAAAAGGAAATCCGCAGCACTCCTCAAATTCCTTATCATCCAAAGGTTTATTCACAGGCAGCAAGTACAGGCGACGTTTCGACCCGTAAGTCTTTATCAAGCCATAACACATACAACAATGACACCCTTTAAATATCCCCAGTGCAATTTGATTGGTGTAGACATACATAATTAAAAGCAATCGCCAATTGAATACGTGTACCTGGTTCCACATGTTTCTCCGGTCAGGTGTGGGCTTGGTCGTGGCGTACCGGAAGTGACACTGCGCAGGTGTCACTATATTTTAAGATAGGTGACGCCCCAAGGGCCGTCCCATCCAATCAGGAGGAGAGCATGTCCGTAGCGTCATCTGTTGCTATAATGGTGGAAAGACTGATACCCTCCAATGGAAAAAACCAACTAGTGACGTCACTGGTTGCCGGGTAAAAGGGGGAAATAATCATCCTAGCCATCCGGCTGGATTCCCACAGTTTTGCGCTAAACATACCTATATTGCCTTACTCCAGAATCAGTCGGGATTCAACTCGGATCCTTCTCAATATTTATCAAGTGTATCGCAAAATTAGAGTGCGATCATGTGACTTAGTCACATGACCTATCACCAGGCAACCAAACTGTTTATACATGCGTCACAGAGGTCCTAGACCAAAAGAGGGGAAAAGAATACACCACCAAAATAGTTCTCCCAATACTTCCAATTGTATTTTATTCATATTAATTAATAAATCACCACGGTAGACAAAGAAGTTGTTCATTCTTGCATACTTTCTGTCTAGGTATCGCCACGTAATACCCACACTTGAACACCAGATCCACATAGGACACGCACGATCTCTACAATTCAAGAGAGACAAAACAAAAAATTAGCGAATGCAGATAAAACCAAATCACAACACAATAAATGTTGGGCACATTTCTTATATGAAGTTATACAACGGATGACGAAAGATCGCAATAAGTAGCTCAAAGAAAAATATGTAATCCAAAGTCCCTATTTAATCCCCTAGGCTCTAAAGTGTCCAGCCTGTGGATCCATTTCAATTCCAGTTTTTTGAGCATAGTCGCACGGTCACCACCCCTACGGGGTTGTGGTACCCCATCAATGATGCGAAATTTCAACTGTGACACACTATGTCTAAACTTAAAGAAGTGCTCAGGAACAGGGAGTTCAAGGGCCTCGCAGCGTATTTTAGATTTATGTTGAGTAAGCCTCCTTTTGACCTCCTGTGTGGTCTCACCCACATACAGGAGGCCACAGGGACATTGGAGAACATATATCACATAGGAGGAACAACAAGTGTAGTTACTCCCAATGCGATACCGCACCCCTGTACGTGGGTGAGTGAAGGAGTCCCCTTTGATCATACTATTACAGTGGCAACAATTAAGGCATGGGTAACACCCTGAGCGTGTAGTTATCCCCTGTCTAACATTCTGATCGGCATGGACCAATCTATCTTTCAAATTCGATGTTCTTTTATATGACAGGAGTGGCGGTAGCTGGAATTCGGGCACATTCGGAACGCTTGTTTAAGTAAGCCCCAATTTTTTCGTACAATAGTGGCAATTTTATTGCTATAACCAGTATAGCTCGTGACTAAGGGAATTCTTTTCTGAACCCTTTTAGCACCCCTGGGTCCCAATAGATCCTGTCGTTCCAGTCTTTTAGTATGTTCAAGATGCCTCTCAACTAAGGAAGATGGATAACCCCTTTGTATGAACTTTTGTCCCATCGTGACCAGTCCACTTTCAACATAAGTGTCCTCACTAACTATCCTACGCACTCTCAGGAGCTGACTAAATGGCAAGGATTCAACCATTCGTCTAGGGTGGAAACTTTGAAAATGCAGGATGCTGTTCCTATCAGTAGGTTTTATAAAAAGATTAGTTTGTAGGCTACCGGCCGTTGGATAAACAACAGTGTCTAGAAATTGTAGTTTTTCAGAGGAACAAACCATAGTGAACTGAAGTTCCTCATAAACCATGTTCACCTGGGACAAAAAGTTCATCAACTGTGTTTCGGAGGCACTCCAGACGAAGAAGATATCATCTATATATCTCATCCAGCCCCTCACAAATTGGAAGGGGCTGGATGGATATATAAATGTCTCCTCGAATACTGCCATATAAATGTTCGCATACGACGGGGCCACATTGGACCCCATCGCGGTCCCCTACATTGAACAAAAAATTATTTCTGAACATAAAGTAATTACAGGTAAGTACCACCTCTAGCAATGACAGGATAAATTGTGAACTACGTGGAGTATAGTCAGAAGTCTGTAGAACATGCTGTACTGCTCGTAGACCCTTGTCGTGGTCAATACTCGTATAGAGGCCAACCACGTCAAAGGATACGAGAATGTCACCCTCTGCAAATTGGAGGTCCGTAAGCCGTTCCAAAAAGTGGGTAGTATCCCTCACATATGATTTGGTGTTAATAGCAAATTCCTGCAGTACCTTGTCCAAAAAAATTGCAATGGGAGAAAATATAGAGTTCATGCCAGAAACTATTGGGCGCCCGGTGGATTATCCCTGTCCTTGTGTATTTTGGGCAGGGTATAAATCACCGGGGTCACCGGGTGCTTCTCTATCAGATAATCATGAAGGGCCTCATCGATGATGTCCTCCGCATATGCGTCATCGACCAATAGTTTAATCCTACGCATAAATTCAAATTTCGGATCATGGTCAAGATGGCGATACACGGCGGCATCACCGAAGTTGCCTCTCAATTTCTCCCTCATACTTTTGGACATCCATCACCACGAGGGCTCCCCTTATCGGGCGGGTTTAACAATAATTTCACTCCTCTGACAAAGATCCCTGAGTGCCTGCCTATCATCCATTGATAAATTGGATTTAAACCGTGTATGTTGTATCTGGTTCCTAACTCCATCTATTTCTTTCTTTACTAATGAGATATAGGCTTCAACTACATTATTAGAAGAAGGGGGTTGAAATGAGCTCTTAATATATAGGCCAAAGTCCCTTAATCTAAACCTATCTTTTTACTATCAACCACCTTGGTACTTGAGTCATCCGACTCAGAAAAAAAGGCTCTCAGTCTTAGACGGCGAAAAAGGCATACAAGTCCACTTCCAGTTGGAACCAGTCCATTGGGGAGGACGGGCAAAACGACAGACCCCTATTAAGGAGAGAGAGTTCGGCATTTGTAAGTACTTTAGAAGAGATATTTACCACTATGTTGTTGGACGTGGTTTGGCTGGACCCATCTCTTTCACTGATGGAGCCTGTTTCTGTCTGTTCGGATTCAATGGTGGCTTCCTGGATCGGGTTAGTATGCCACCGTCTCCACCGTCTGTGCCGCCGTCCGCCCCTCCTTTGTCGTCTTTTAACTTCTCCTGTCTTCGTCCCAAAAAGAAGGCGAAGGGTCCTCACTGTAATCCTCTGACGAGTCAGTAGTGGTAAAATCACCGCCTCCCACTCGATTCTGTGGTTTTGGTCTGGATTTCATGCGTTTTGTAGCTTGTTTCATTCTTTTGCCTGTCGTTGTCCGGTATACCTCGCCTCTCGTGTAATCTTCGAGATCACGAAACCATTTCTGGCGCTTAGTGGTCTCGATATTCACACGATATTTCTGAAAGTCCGTGGCTATTCGTTTCTAGTATGGTGGTAGATTCAGACCTAGAGACCAAAGAGGCCAACTGTGTCTCTAGGTCAAGGACAGTTTTCTTTTTCCTTGGATCTCCACCTGTAGGAAGTCCATATTAAGGAGCATAATGTCCATAGAATATCGGTTTGAGATGGCCTCAAACTTAGTGCAAAAGTCCTTATTATGGGGTAAGAGGATAGGCCTTAGGTGGGACCTTAAGCCTTCTAGGAATGCGCTCTGCCTTATAGTATTCGCGCAATGTAGATAGATGTAACTCATGCGAGATAAGCGATTTATTGGCATTCTCCAATCTCCGTTTCACCAAATCAGCTGTAGGGGTATTAAGAAAACCTCCTTCCCCTATGTCATCACCCAGGATGCGAGCCACGTCTTCATCCGTGTAAAACAAGCTATTTGCTGCCGCCATTGTTTAGAAGTGAGAATAACAAATAAGCCAAGAGTCCATTCAATATGGGTGCACGCTTGTGGGTCCCAGAACAATAGAAAAAGATTCAAGCAGCACTCCACATACCCTTTCATAGGTAACGCTCTCTGTTAGGTACCGGAGCTTCGGTCCTAGGTTGGTGCAAGCAGATAGGGACTCAGACCAAGGTCCCAAACAACTGTAGAAAAGGAAATCCGCAGCACTCCTCAAATTCCTTATCATCCAAAGGTTTATTCACAGGCAGCAAGTACAGGCGACGTTTCGACCCGTAAGTCTTTATCAAGCCATAACACATACAACAATGACACCCTTTAAATATCCCCAGTGCAATTTGATTGGTGTAGACATACATAATTAAAAGCAATCGCCAATTGAATACGTGTACCTGGTTCCACATGTTTCTCCGGTCAGGTGTGGGCTTGGTCGTGGCGTACCGGAAGTGACACTGCGCAGGTGTCACTATATTTTAAGATAGGTGACGCCCCAAGGGCCGTCCCATCCAATCAGGAGGAGAGCATGTCCGTAGCGCCATCTGTTGCTATAATGGTGGAAAGACTGATACCCTCCAATGGAAAAAACCAACTAGTGACGTCACTGGTTGCCGGGTAAAAGGGGGAAATAATCATCCTAGCCATCCGGCTGGATTCCCACAGTTTTGCGCTAAACATACCTATATTGCCTTACTCCAGAATCAGTCGGGATTCAACTCGGATCCTTCTCAATATTTATCAAGTGTATCGCAAAATTAGAGTGCGATCATGTGACTTAGTCACATGACCTATCACCAGGCAACCAAACTGTTTATACATGCGTCACAGAGGTCCTAGACCAAAAGAGGGGAAAAGAATACACCACCAAAATAGTTCTCCCAATACTTCCAATTGTATTTTATTCATATTAATTAATAAATCACCACGGTAGACAAAGAAGTTGTTCATTCTTGCATACTTTCTGTCTAGGTATCGCCACGTAATACCCACACTTGAACACCAGATCCACATAGGACACGCACGATCTCTACAATTCAAGAGAGACAAAACAAAAAATTAGCGAATGCAGATAAAACCAAATCACAACACAATAAATGTTGGGCACATTTCTTATATGAAGTTATACAACGGATGACTGAAAGATCGCAATAAGTAGCTCAAAGAAAAATATGTAATCCAAAGTCCCTATTTAATCCCCTAGGCTCTAAAGTGTCCAGCCTGTGGATCCATTTCAATTCCAGTTTTTTGAGCATAGTCGCACGGTCACCACCCCTACGGGGTTGTGGTACCCCATCAATGATGCGAAATTTCAATTGTGACACACTATGTCTAAACTTAAAGAAGTGCTCAGGAACAGGGAGTTCAAGGGCCTCGCAGCGTATTTTAGATTTATGTTGAGTAAGCCTCCTTTTGACCTCCTGTGTGGTCTCACCCACATACAGGAGGCCACAGGGACATTGGAGAACATATATCACATAGGAGGATGCCGCCGTGTATCGCCATCTTGACCATGATCCGAAATTTGAATTTATGCGTAGGATTAAACTATTGGTCGATGACGCATATGCGGAGGACATCATCGATGAGGCCCTTCATGATTATCTGATAGAGAAGCACCCGGTGACCCCGGTGATTTATACCCTGCCCAAAATACACAAGGACAGGGATAATCCACCGGGGCGCCCAATAGTTTCTGGCATGAACTCTATATTTTCTCCCATTGCAATTTTTTTGGACAAGGTACTGCAGGAATTTGCTATTAACACCAAATCATATGTGAGGGATACTACCCACTTTTTGGAACGGCTTACGGACCTCCAATTTGCAGAGGGTGACATTCTCGTATCCTTTGACGTGGTTGGCCTCTATACGAGTATTGACCACGACAAGGGTCTACGAGCAGTACAGCATGTTCTACAGACTTCTGACTATACTCCACGTAGTTCACAATTTATCCTGTCATTGCTAGAGGTAGTACTTACCTGTAATTACTTTATGTTCAGAAATAATTTTTTTGTTCAATGTAGGGGGACCGCGATGGGGTCCAATGTGGCCCCGTCGTATGCGAACATTTATATGGCAGTATTCGAGGAGACATTTATATATCCATCCAGCCCCTTCCAATTTGTGAGGGGCTGGATGAGATATATAGATGATATCTTCTTCTGTCTGGAGTGCCTCCGAAACACAGTTGATGAACTTTTTGTCCCAGGTGAACATGGTTTATGAGGAACTTCAGTTCACTATGGTTTGTTCCTCTGAAAAACTACAATTTCTAGACACTGTTGTTTATCCAACGGCCGGTAGCCTACAAACTAATCTTTTATAAAACCTACTGATAGGAACAGCATCCTGCATTTTCAAAGTTTCCACCCTAGACGAATGGTTGAATCCTTGCCATTTAGTCAGCTCCTGAGGGTACGTAGGATAGTTAGTGAGGACACTTATGTTGAAAGTGGACTGGTCACGATGGGACAAAAGTTCATACAAAGGGGTTATCCATCTTCCTTAGTTGAGAGGCATCTTGAACATACTAAAAGACTGGAACGACAGGATCTATTGGGACCCAGGGGTGCTAAAAGGGTTCAGAAAAGAATTCCCTTAGTCACGAGCTATACTGGTTATAGCAATAAAATTGCCACTATTGTACGAAAAAATTGGGGCTTACTTAAACAAGCGTTTCCGAATGTGCCCGAATTCCAGCTACCGCCACTCCTGTCATATAAAAGAACATCGAATTTGAAAGATAGATTGGTCCATGCCGATCAGAATGTTAGACAGGGGATAACTACACGCTCAGGGTGTTACCCATGCCTTAATTGTTGCCACTGTAATAGTATGATCAAAGGGGACTCCTTCACTCACCCACGTACAGGGGTGCGGTATCGCATTGGGAGTAACTACACTTGTTGTTCCTCCTATGTGATATATGTTCTCCAATGTCCCTGTGGCCTCCTGTATGTGGGTGAGACCACACAGGAGGTCAAAAGGAGGCTTACTCAACATAAATCTAAAATACGCTGCGAGGCCCTTGAACTCCCTGTTCCTGAGCACTTCTTTAAGTTTAGACATAGTGTGTCACAGTTGAAATTTCGCATCATTGATGGGGTACCACAACCCCGTAGGGGTGGTGACCGTGCGACTATGCTCAAAAACTGGAATTGAAATGGATCCACAGGCTGGACACTTTAGAGCCTAGGGGATTAAATAGGGACTTTGGATTACATATTTTTCTTTGAGCTACTTATTGCGATCTTTCGTCATCCGTTGTATAACTTCATATAAGAAATGTGCCCAACATTTATTGTGTTGTGATTTGGTTTTATCTGCATTCGCTAATTTTTTGTTTTGTCTCTCTTGAATTGTAGAGATCGTGCGTGTCCTATGTGGATCTGGTGTTCAAGTGTGGGTATTACGTGGCGATACCTAGACAGAAAGTATGCAAGAATGAACAACTTCTTTGTCTACCGTGGTGATTTATTAATTAATATGAATAAAATACAATTGGAAGTATTGGGAGAACTATTTTGGTGGTGTATTCTTTTCCCCTCTTTTGGTCTAGGACCTCTGTGACGCATGTATAAACAGTTTGGTTGCCTGGTGATAGGTCATGTGACTAAGTCACATGATCGCACTCTAATTTTGCGATACACTTGATAAATATTGAGAAGGATCCGAGTTGAATCCCGACTGATTCTGGAGTAAGGCAATATAGGTATGTTTAGCGCAAAACTGTGGGAATCCAGCCGGATGGCTAGGATGATTATTTCCCTTTTACCCGGCAACCAGTGACGTCACTAGTTGGTTTTTTCCATTGGAGGGTATCAGTCTTTCCACCATTATAGCAACAGATGACGCTACGGACATGCTCTCCTCCTGATTGGATGGGACGGCCCTTGGGGCGTCACCTATCTTAAAATATAGTGACACCTGCGCAGTGTCACTTCCGGTACGCCACGACCAAGCCCACACCTGACCGGAGAAACATGTGGAACCAGGTACACGTATTCAATTGGCGATTGCTTTTAATTATGTATGTCTACACCAATCAAATTGCACTGGGGGATATTTAAAGGGTGTCATTGTTGTATGTGTTATGGCTTGATAAAGACTTACGGGTCGAAACGTCGCCTGTACTTGCTGCCTGTGAATAAACCTTTGGATGATAAGGAATTTGAGGAGTGCTGCGGATTTCCTTTTCTACAGTTGTTTGGGACCTTGGTCTGAGTCCCTATCTGCTTGCACCAACCTAGGACCGAAGCTCCGGTACCTAACAGAGAGACGTTACCTATGAAAGGGTATGTGGAGTGCTGCTTGAATCTTTTTTCGATTAATGTAAAGGGGCAGCTGCTGTGGAGGTCACTGTTAAGGGGACGAGTTATTGTGGAAATCACTGTTAGGGAGATGGGGTACTGTGAAGGTCACTAATGAAGGGGCGGCCACTGTGGAGGTCACTGTTAAAGGGGAGCTGCTGTGGCGGTCACTGTTAAGGGAGCGGGGTACTGTGGAGGTCACTGTTAAGGGAGTGGGTTACTGTGGCAGGTCACTGTTAAAGGGGCGGGCACTGTAAGGAGGTCTCTGCTAAGGGGCAGGAATAGTGTGGACGTCACAGTTAGGGGAAGGTCTGCTATAGAGGCTCAATGTTAGAGGGTGCAGGGTGCTGTAGAGGTCATCTGTTAAGGGCGTGAGCCCTGTGGGGTCACTGTCAAGGGTGTGGTGCTATTG
The DNA here is from genome assembly GCA_033119425.1 of Bufotes viridis. Lineage (NCBI taxonomy): Eukaryota > Metazoa > Chordata > Amphibia > Anura > Bufonidae > Bufotes > Bufotes viridis. Next base: position 402,476,824 of record CM065590.1, read on the forward strand.
AACTTACTATTAAAGGGGCTGGCTGCTGTGATGGTCAAAGTTAAGAAGGTGGGCTGCTGTGGAGGTCCATTTTACGGATGCAGGGAAGTTTGGGTGGGGTCATTGTTAGAGGTGGGGGCTGTCAAGTTCACTTAAGGGGGCAAGGTGCTGTAGAGGTCACTCTTATGGGAGATACTGCCGATATCTTTTAATGAAACACACAAATATTAAATGAAATAGATTAAATATACCTGTGCAAAGCCGGGTCCTTCAGCTAATATATATACATATATCAAGTATCAGGATCTCAGTATTAGTGTAAGTATCGGACGGGATATGAGTAGTGGTGCTCTTATTTTATATCTAAAAATATGTGGAACATTTATCAAGACCATTGTTTTAAGTGCCGGTCTTGGATCCTCTGTGCTGCCACAGGGTGCAACACGTTGATGTTGAGGTACAGGCCTCTCATGAATTTGTTGCTTCCTCCGGCAGGCTGTGCAACACATTTAAAGGAGGTTGTGAAGATGATTTATATTGATGACCTATCATCAGGATAGGTCATCAGTATCTGATCGTTGTTGGTCCAACACCTGGCACCCCAGCTGATCAGCTGTTTGAAGAGGAAGTGGTGCTGCATGTGAACGCCACTCGTAATTAAAAGTACTTTCTTCATTCCAGTGAATGGAGCGGTACTAGTAATTCCACTGCTCCTCCGAGAAGACAAGCAGTGCAACGAAGAGTAAGCAGCGCTCGCATGGAGCACCACTTCCTCTTCAACAACTGATCTGTGGGGGTGTCGGGAATTGGACCTACACCAATCAGATATTGATGACCTGTCCTGAAGATGGGGGGGGGGGGACGACGACACACACGCTATTTCAGTTTTCGCCTCAGGCAGCAGACTAGGTAGGTGCGAAGTTAACTATATGTGATTATGCATAAAGTTAGTTCTTGCTACAACATACAGTTATGTTGTGGTACACAAATGGGTTAAGAGAATAGGAGAATAGGGGCATATTCTTCTAATAGAGGTTGAGTTTTAAGAGGTTAGATGAGAAGTGATCATCTGGAACTGGCAATGTACAAATTGCATTTGAAACACCTAGAATACTGGGAGAGTTGAACATTCAGAAATGAAAGCAATTTGTCACTCCTAGACAGACGGTGCGGCTTATGAGAAAAAGGCGATAATACTAATGACTATTTTCTGCTGCAGCTTATAAACCGGTGAGTTTAAAGAGATGTGAGGTTTATTTTCCACTGGAGATTGAGAAAAGTCAGCAGGAAACAAATGGTGGAGTTTTATGAAAATATGTAAGTTCATTTCCAGACACAGTTTTGGATTAATAAATGGAAGAAAGTTTTGGATTAGGTGATAAATAGAGATGAGCGAACACCTGGATGTTCGGGTTCGAGAAGTTCGGCCGAACTTCCCGGAAATGTTCGGGTTCGGGATTCGAACTCGATCCGAACTTTATCCCGAACCCGAACCCCATTGAAGTCAATGGGGACCCGAACTTTTAGGCACAAAAAAGGCTGTAAAATAGTCCAGGAAAGGGCTAGAGGGCTGCCAAAGGCAGCAAAGTGTAGAAAAATCCCCTGCAAACAAATGTGGATAGGGAAATGAATTAAAATTAAATAAAATAAATAAAAATTAACCAATATCAATTGAAGAGAGGTCCCACAGCAAGGAATCATGCGTCATATCACCCTGCACCGGAGAATGTCACTCTCATGTATTTTGGACCAGCACCCAGACAGAGGATACAGGTCCCACAGCATGGAATCATGCGTCATATCACCCTACCACCGGAGAAGGCCACTTCATGTATTTTGGACCAGCACCCAGACAGAGGATACAGGTCCCACAGCATGGAATCATGCGTCATATCACCCACCACCGGAGAAGGCCACTCTCATGTATTTTGGACCAGCACCCAGACAGAGGAGAGAGGTCCCACATCAAGGAATCATGAGTCATATCAACCACCACCGGAGAAGGCCACTCTCATTTATTTTGGACCAGCACCCAGACAGAGGATACAGGTCCCACATCAAGGAATCATGCGTCATATCAACCACCACCGGAGAAGGCCACTCATGTATTTTGGACCAGCACCCAGACAGAGGAGAGAGGTCCCACATCAAGGAATCATGAGTCATATCAACCACCACCGGAGAAGGCCACTTCATTTATTTTGGACCAGCACCCAGACAGAGGATACAGGTCCCACATCAAGGAATCATGCGTCATATCAACCACCACCGGAGAAGGCCACTCTCATGTATTTTGGACCAGCACCCAGACAGAGGAGAGGGTCCCACAGCAAGGAATAAGGCGTCATATCAACCCCCACCGGAGAAGGCCACTCTCATTTATTTTGGACCAGCACCCAGACAGAGGATACAGGTCCTACATCAAGGAATCATGCGTCATATCAACCACCACCGGAGAAGGCCACTCTCATTTATTTGGGACCAGCACCCAGGCGGAGGAGAGGGGTTTTCACAGCAGAGAATCAGGCATTTAGATCACCCACCACAGGAGTAGGACACCATTTAATGGGACCCCGGCAACCATGTCAGATGGCACAAACATCAGCTTCACATCACCCAGCACAAGAGAAGGCCACTTTGAGAGACTTTGACCCCTGCACCCAGACGGAGGAGAGAGGTTTTCACAGCAGAGAATCATGTATTTAGATCACCCACCACAGGAGTAGGACACCATTTAATGGGACCCCGGCAACCATGTCAGATGGCACAAATATCAGCTTCACATCACCCAGCACAAGAGAAGGCCACTTTGAGAGACTTTGACCCCTGCACCCAGGCGGGAGGAGAGGGGTTTTCACAGCAGAGAATCAGGCATTTAGATCACCCACCACAGGAGTAGGACACCATTTAATGGGACCCCGGCAACCATGTCAGATGGCACAAACATCAGCTTCACATCACCCACCACAAGAGAAGGCCACTTTGAGAGACTCTGACCCCTGCACCCAGACAGAGGATACAGGTCCCACAGCAAGGAATCATGCGTCATATCACCCTGCACCGGAGAATGTCACTCATGTATTTTGGACCAGCACCCAGACAGAGGATACAGGTCCCACAGCATGGAATCATGCGTCATATCACCCACCACCGGAGAAGGCCACTTCATGTATTTTGGACCAGCACCCAGACAGAGGATACAGGTCCCACAGCATGGAATCATGCGTCATATCACCCACCACCGGAGAAGGCCACTCATGTATTTTTGGACCAGCACCCAGACAGAGGATACAGGTCCCACAGCATGGAATCATGCGTCATATCACCCACCACCGGAGAAGGCCACTTCATGTATTTTGGACCAGCACCCAGACAGAGGATACAGGTCCCACAGCATGGAATCATGCGTCATATCACCCACCACCGGAGAATGTCACTCTCATTTATTTAGGCCCAGCACACAGACAGAGGAGAGAGGTCCCACAGCAAGGAATCATGCGTCATATCAACCACCAACGGAGAATGTCACTCTCATGTATTTTGGACCAGCACCCAGACAGAGGAGAGGTTCATTCAACTTTGGGTTGCACCGCAAGATCATGGTAAAGTAAAAAATGAGGATTCAATAAAGAAGTGCCCCAGAGTACAAGAATACATGGTTGATGGGGAGGGAAATGTCTATTCTGCACAAGGGAGGCACAGGTCCTGTGGGATCCATGCCTGGTTCATTTTTATGAACGCCAGCTTGTCCACGTTGGCTGTGGACAGGCGGCTGCGTTTGTCAGTAATGACGCCCTGCCGTGCTGAATACACGTTCAGACAAAACGCTGGCCGCCGGGCAGGCCAGCACCTCCAAGGCATAAAATGCTAACTCTGGCCACGTGGACAATTTGGAGACCCAGAAGTTGAATGGGGCCGAACCATCAGTCAGTACGTGGAGGGGTGTGCAGACGCACTGTTCAACCATGTTAGTGAAATGCTGCCTCCTGCTAACACGCTCCGTATCAGGTGGTTGTGCAGTTAGCTGTGGCGTGAGACAAAACTTTTCCACATTTCTGCCATGCTAACCCTGCCCTCAGAAGAGCTGGCCGTGACACTGCTGCGTTGGCGACCTCTTGCTCCTCTTCTGCCTTCGCCTTGGGCTTCCACCTGTTCCCCTGTGACATTTGGGAATGCCTCAGGAGCGCTCTACCAGCGTGGCGCTTGAACTCGCGCATCTTCCTATCACGCTCCAGTGCAGGAAGTAAGGTGGGCACATTGTCTTTGTATCGGGGATCCAGCAGGGTGGCAACCCAGTAGTCCGCACACGCTAAAATGTGGGCAACTCTGCTGTCGCTGCGCAGGCACTGCAGCATGTAGTCGCTCATGTGTGCCAGGCTCCCCAGAGGTAAGGACAAGCTGTCCTCTGTGGGAGGCGATCGTCATCGTCCTCCGTATCCCCCAGCCACGCACCAGTGATGGGCCTGAGCTGTGTCGGGTGCCACCCCGCTGTGAACCTGCTTCATCCTCATCCTCCTCCACCTCCTCCTCATCCTCCTCGTCCTCCAGTAGTGGGCCCTGGCTGGCCACATTTGTACCTGGCCTCTGCTGTTGCAAAAACCTCCCTCTGAGCCACTTCTAACAGACTGGCCTGAAAGTGCTAAAAATGACCCTCATCCTCCTCCTCCTCCTCCTCCTCCTCCTGGGCCACCTCCTCTTCCATCATCGCCCTAAGCGCTTTCTCAAGGAGACATAGAAGTGGTATTGTAACGCTGATAACGGTGTCATCGCCACTGGCCATGTTGGTGGAGTACTCGAAACAGCGCAACAGGGCACACAGGTCTCGCATGGAGGCCCAATCATTGGTGGTGAAGTGGTGCTGTTCCGCAGTGCGACTGACGCGTGCGTGCTGCAGCTGAAACTCCACTATGGCCTGCTGCTGCTCGCACAGTCTCTCCAGCATGTGCAAGGTGGAGTTCCACCTGGTGGGCACGTCGCATATGAGGCGGTGAGCGGGAAGGCCGGGTTACGCTGTAGCGCAGACAGGCGAGCAGCGGCAGGATGTGAACGCCGGAATCGCGCACAGACGGCCCTCACTTTATGCAGCAGCTCTGACATGTTGGGGTAGTTGTGAATGAACTTCTGCACCACCAAATTCAGCACATGCGCCAGGCAAGGGATGTGCGCCAAACCGGCTAGTCCCAGAGCTGCGACGAGATTTCGCCCATTATCGCACACCACCAGGCCGGGCTTGAGGCCCACCGGCAGCAAACCACTGGTCGGTCTGTTGTTCAATACCCCGCCACAACTCCTGCGCGGTGTGGGGCCTGTCCCCAAACATATGAGTTTCAGAATGGCCTGCTGACGCTTACCCCGGGCTGTGCTGAAGTTGGTGGTGAAGGTGTGTGGCTGACTGGATGAGCTGGTGGAAGCAGAGGAGGAGGAAGCCGAGTAGGAGGAGGAGGCTACAGGAGGCAAACAATGATGCCCTGTGATCCTTGGCGGCGGAAGGACGTGCGCCAAGGAACTCTCCGCCTGGGGCCCAGCCGCCACTACATTTACCCAGTGTGCAGTTAGGAGATATAGCGTCCCTGGCCGTGCTTACTGGTCCACGTATCTGTGGTTAGGTGGACCTTGCCACAAATGGCGCTGCGCAGTGCACACTTGATTTTATCGGACACTTGCATGTGCAGGGAAGGCACGGCTGTCTTGGAGAAGTAGTGGCGGCTGGGGACAACATACTGTGGGACAGCCATGGACATCAGCTGTTTGAAGCTGTCTGTGTCCACCAGCCTGAATGACAGCATTTCAAAGGCCAGTAGTTTAGAAATGCTGGCATTCAGGCCCAGGGCTCGAGGGTGGCTAGGTGGGAATTTACGCTTTCTCTCCAAGGTTTGTGAGATGGAGAGCTGAACGCCGCCGTGTGACATGGTGGAGATGCTTGGTGACGCAGGTGGTGGTGTCGCTGGCACATCCTCTGTTTGGTGGGCGGCAGGTGCCAACATTCCTCCCGAGGCGGAGGAAGAGGCCGAGGCAGCAGCAGAAGAGGGAGCAGGGGGAGCCTGAGTGAGTTCCTTGCTTTTAAGGTGTTTACTCCACTGCAGTTCATGCTTTGCATGTAGATGCCTGGTCATGCAGGTTGTGCTAAGGTTCAGAACGTTAATGCCTCGCTTCAGGATCTGATGGCACAGCGTGCAAACCACTCGGGTCTTGTCGTCAGCACATTGTTTAAAGAAGTGCCATGCCAGGGAACTCCTTGAAGCTGCCTTTGGGGTGCTCGGTCCCTGGTGGCGGTGGCCTGTATCAGGCGAACTCTCTTGGCGGCGGCTGTTCTGCTTTTGCCCCTGCTCCCTCTTTGCTACGCTGTTGGCTCGGTCTCACCACTGCCTCTTCCTCTGAACTATGAAAGTCAGTGGCACGACCTTCATTCCATGTGGGGTCTAGGACCTCATCGTCCCTGCATCGTCTTCCACACAGTCTTCCTCCCTGTCCTCCTGTTCGGTCTGCACACTGCAGAAAGACGCAGCAGTTGGCACCTGTGTTTCGTCATCATCAGAGACGCATGGACTCCGATGAGGTGGTATTCCCATGTCCTCATCATCAGTAAACATCAGAGGTTGTGCATCAGTGCATTCTATGTCTTCCACCACAGGGGAAGGGCTAGGTGGATTCCCTTGGGAAACCCTGCCAGCAGAGTCTTCAAACAGCATAAGAGACTGCTGCATAACTTGAGGCTCAGACAGTTTCCCTGATATGCATGGGGGTGATGTGACAGACTGATGGGCTTGGTTTTCAGGTGCCACCTGTGCGCTTTCTGCAGAAGACTTGGTGGGAGATAATGTTGTGAACATGCTGGATCCACTGTCGGCCACCCAATTGACTAGCGCCTGTACCTGCTCAGGCCTTACCATCCTTAGAACGGCATTGGGCCCCACCAAATATCGCTGTAAATTCTGGCGGGTACTGGAACCTGAGGTAGTTGGTTCACTAGGATGTGTGGCTGTGGCAGAATGGCCACGTCCTCTCCCAGCACCAGAGGGTACACTAACACCACCACGATCGCGTCCGCGTCCCTTACTAGATGTTTTCCTCATTGTTACCGCTCACCAAGCACCACAATAAGGAAAAAATATTTGGCCCAATGTATTGATTTCAAATTCAGGCCTTTTTTACAGGCACCTACCACTATCTGCCTATTTGTTTATGTAGCTTATTACACTAATCCAGGCACAGCAGTAACCACTGATTTAGGGAATATCTCTTTTAGGGCAAGTATTTAGGCCCTGGATGAAAGGTATCCTTTATGGACAGATTTACAATGGGCCTGCAACAGCTGTGACACCAGATTTAGGGTATTGCTATTTTGGCAAGTGAATTTCACCCCAGAACAAAATATATGTTTTTGCGGATACTAATATAGTTTGCCAGGCTCAGCTGTGACACCAGATTTAGTGGATTGCTATTTTGGCAAGTGAATTTCACCCCAGAAGAAAATATATGTTTTTGCGGATACTAATATAGTTTGCCAGGCTCAGCTGTGACACCAGATTTAGAGGATTGCTATTTTGGCAAGTGAATTTCACCCCAGAACAAAATATATGTTTTTGCGGATACTAATATAGTTTGCCAGGCTCAGCTGTGACACCAGATTTAGGGTGTTGCTATTTTGGCAAGTGAATTTCACCCCAGAAGAAAATATATGTTTTTATGGATACTAATATAGTTTGCCAGGCTCAGCTGTGACACCAGATTTAGAGGATTGCTATTTTGGCAAGTGAATTTCACCCCAGAACAAAATATATGTTTTTGATGATAATAATATAGTTTGCCAGGCTCAGCTGTGACACCAGATTTAGTGGATTGCTATTTTGGCAAGTGAATTTCACCCCAGAACAAAATATATGTTTTTGCGGATAATAATATAGTTTGCCAGGCTCAGCTGTGACACCAGATTTAGTGGATTGCTATTTTGGCAAGTGAATTTCACCCCAGAACAAAATATATGTTTTTACGGATACTAATATAGTTTGCCAGGCTCAGCTGTGACACCAGATTTAGTGGATTGCTATTTTGGCAAGTGAATTTCACCCCAGAAGAAAATATATGTTTTTGCTGATACTAATATAGTTTGCCAGGCTCAGCTATGACACCAGATTTAGAGGAGTTGCTATTTTGGCAAGTGAATTTCACCCCAGAACAAAATATATGTTTTTAGCGGATACTAATATAGTTTGCCAGGCTCAGCTGTGACACCAGATTTAGTGGATTGCTATTTTGGCAAGTGAATTTCACCCCAGAACAAAATATATGTTTTTGCGGATACTAATATAGTTTGCCAGGCTCAGCTGTGACACCAGATTTAGTGGATTGCTATTTTGGCAAGTGAATTTCACCCCAGAAGAAAATATATGTTTTTAGCGGATACTAATATAGTTTGCCAGGCTCAGCTGTGACACCAGATTTAGGGTGTTGCTATTTTGGCAAGTGAATTTCACCCCAGAAGAAAATATATGTTTTTAGTGGATACTAATATAGTTTGCCAGGCTCAGCTGTGACACCAGATTTAGAGGATTGCTATTTTGGCAAGTGAATTTCACCCCAGAAGAAAATATATGTTTTTAGCGGATACTAATATAGTTTGCCAGGCTCAGCTGTGACACCAGATTTAGGGTGTTGCTATTTTGGCAAGTGAATTTCACCCCAGAAGAAAATATATGTTTTTGCGGATACTAATATAGTTTGCCAGGCTCAGCTGTGACACCAGATTTAGAGGATTGCTATTTTGGCAAAGTGAATTTCACCCCACAGAAGACCGCTTTATTTGACTTAGGCCTCAGCACCCAGACAGAAGACAGAGGTAGCATGGCAGAGGTTATGGCTTCATGTCACCCGTTAGTTTAACCGGCCACTTTCATCTGGTTAGGCCCCGGCGCCCAGACAGAGAAGAGTTTCATTCAACTGTGGGTTTCATAAAATTTGTATCAAATAAAGAAGTGGCCCGTAGCACAACAAGACATGTTTTAGGCAGTTAATAAGGACTACTCTGCACAAGGGAGGGACAGGTCCTGTGGGATCCATGCCTGGTTCATCTTTATGAAGGTCAGCTTGTCCACGTTGGCTGTGGACAGGCGGCTGCGCTTGTCAGTAATGACGCCCCTGCCGTGCTGAATACGCGCTCAGATAAAACGCTGGCCGCCGGGCAGGAAAGCACCTCCAAGGCATAACATGCTAACTCTGGCCACGTGGACAATTTCGAAACCCAGTAGTTGAATGGGGCCGAACCATCCGTCAGGATGTGGAGGGGTGTGCAGACATACTGTTCAACCATGTTAGTGAAATGCTGCCTCCTGCTAACACGCTCCGTATCAGGTGTCGGTGCAGATAGCTGTGGCGTGGAGACAAAACTTTTCCACATTTCTGCCATGCTAACCCTGCCCTCAGATGAGCTGGCCGTGACACAGCTGCGTTGGCGACCTCTTGCCACTCCTCTGCCTTCACCTTCCACCTGTTCCCCTGTGACATGTGGGAATGCTCTCAAGAGCGCCTCTATCAGCGTAGCGCTTGTACTCGCGCATCTTACGGTCGCGCTCCAGTTCAGGAATTAAAGTGGGCACATTGTCTTTATACCGGGATCCAGCAGGGTGGCCACCCAGTAGTCTGCACACGTTAAAACGTGGGCAACTCTGCTGTCGTTGCGCAGGCATTGGAGCATATATTCGCTCATGTGGGCCAGGCTACCCATGGGTAAGGACAAGCTGTCCTCTGTGGGAGGCGTATCGTCATCGTCCACCGTATCCCCCAGCCACGCACCAGTGATGGGCCTGGGCTGCCACCCCGCTGTGAACTTGCGTCATCCTCGTCCCCCTCCACCTCCTCCTCCTCATCCTCCTCGTCCTCCAGTACAGTGCCTTGGCTGGCGACTTGTGAACCTGTCCTCTGCTGCTTAAACAAACCTCCCTCTGAGCCAATTCGAACAGACTGGCCCGAAAGTGTTAGAAACGAGCCCTCATCCTCCTCCTCCTCCTCCTCCACCTGGGCCACCTCCTCTAACATCATTGCCCTAAGTGTTTTCTCAAGGAGACATAGAAGTGGTATTGTAACGCTGATAACAGTGTCATCGCCACTGGCCATGTTGGTGGAGTACTCGAAACAGCGCAGCAGGGCACACAGGTCTCGCATGGAGGCCCAATCATTGGTGGTGAAGTGGTGCTGTTCGGCAGTACGACTGACGCGAGCGTGCTGCAGCTGAAACTCCACTATGGCCTGCTGCTGCTCGCACAGTCTCTCCAGCATGTGCAAGGTGGAGTTCCACCGGGTGGGCACGTCGCATATGAGGCGGTGAGCGGGAAGGCCGAGTTCCGCTGTAGCGCAGACAGGCGAGCAGCGGCAGGATGTGAACGGCGGAAGCGCGCACAGACGGCCCGCACTTTATGCAGCAGCTCTGACATGTTGGGGTAGTGGTGAATGAACCTCTGCACCACCAAGTTCAGCACATGCGCCAGGCAAGGGATGTGCGCCAAACCGGCTAGTCCCAGAGCTGCCACGAGATTTCGCCCATTATCGCATACCACCAGGCCTGGCTTGAGGCCCACCGGCAGAAACCACTCGTCGGTCTGTTGTTCAATACCCCGCCACAACTCCTTTGCGCTGTGGGGCCTGTCCCCAAACATATGAGTTTCAGAATGGCCTGCTGACGTTTACCCCGGGCTGTGCTGAAGTTGGTGGTGAAGGTGTGTGGCTGACCGGATGAGCTGGTGGAAGCAGTGGAGGAGGAAGCCGAGTAGGAGGAGGAGGCTACAGGAGGCAGAGAATGATGCCCTGCGATCCTAGGGGGCGGAAGGACGTGCGCCAAGGAACTGTCCGCCGGGGCCCAGCCGCCACTACATTCATCCAGTGTGCAGTTAGTGAGATATAGCGTCCCTGGCCGTGCTTACTGGTCCACGTATCTGTGGTTAGGTGGACCTTGCCACAAATGGCGTTGCGCAGTGCACACTTGATTTTATCGGACACTTGCATGTGCAGGGAAGGCACGGCTGTCTTGGAGAAGTAGTGGCGGCTGGGAACCACATACTGCGGGACAGCCATGGCCATCAGCTGTTTGAAGCTGTCTGTGTCCACCAGCCGGAATGACAGCATTTCAAAGGCCAGCAGTTTAGAAATGCTGGCGTTCAGGCCAAGGGCTCGAGGGTGACTCGGGGGAATTTGCGCTTCCTCTCTAAGGTTTGAGATATTGAGAGCTGAACGCTGCTGTGTGATATAGTGGAGACGCTAGTTGACGGTGGCGGTGGTGGTGGTGTCGGTGGCACATCCTCTGTTTGCTGCTCGGCAGGTGGCAACATTCCTCTCGAGGCGGAAGCCGAGGCAGCAGCGGTAGAGGGAGCAGGGGAGCCTCAGCGAGTGCCTGGTTTTTAAGGTGTGTACCCCACTGCAGTTCATGCTTTGCATGTAGATGCCTGGTCATGCAGGTTGTGCTGAGGTTCAGAACGTTAATGCCTCGCCTCAGGCTCTGATGGCAGAGCGTGCAAGTCACTCGGGTCTTGTCGGTAGGACATTGTTTAAAGAAGTGCCATGCCAGGGAACTCTTTGAAGCTGCCTTTGTGGGGCTGGGTCCCTGTTGGCGATGTCCAGTAGCAGGCGAACTCTGGGGCGGCGGCTCGTCTGCTTTGGCCCCCTGCTCCCTCTTTGGCTTCGCTGTTGTCTCGGTCTCACCACTACCTCTTCCTCTGAACTGTGAAAGTCATCGCCACGACCTTCAGTCCATGTGGGGTCTAAGACCTCATCGTCCTCTGCATCGTCTTCCACCCAGTCTCCCTCCCTGACCTCCTCCTGTTCAGTCTGCACACTGCAAAAGACGCGGCAGTGGGCACCTGTGTTTCGTCATCATCAGAGAGTCGGTGACTCTGCTGTGGTGGTATTCCCATGTCCTCTTCATCTGGAGACATAAGTGGTTGTGCGTCAGTGCATGGTATGTCTTCCTCCACTGGGGAAGGGCTAGGTGGACGCCCTGGGAAACCCTGGAAGCAGAGTCTTCAAACAGAAGAAGAGACTGCTGCATAACTTGTGGCTCAGACCGTTTCCCTGATATGCTTGGGGGTGATGTGACAGACTGATGGGCTTGGTTTTCAGGTGCCACCTGTGCGCTTTCCGCAGAAGACTGGGTGGAAGACCATGTGGTGAACGTGCTGGAAGCACTGTCGGCCACCCAATCGATTAATGCCTGTACCTGCTCAGGCCTTACCATCCTAAGAGCGGCATTGGGCCCCACGAGATATTGCGGTACATTCTGCCGGCTAGTTGAGGGAGTTCGTTCCCTACTGTGTGCGCCTGGGGCCGAACGGCCACGTCCTCTACCAGCAACAGAGGCTCCACGGACACCACCACGACCGCGTCCTCGTCCCTTAATAGTATTTTTCTTCATTGTTGCGATTCAACTCGCACCACAATGAAATATATTATTTTTTATAAGCAAAATCCCTCACTGGAATACTTTCAGTCTTTTGACTGTATGGATTACAGATGGAATGACTGTTATATGTGAGTACCGCTTTCTTTGACAGATTCTAGTATGGGTACATATATGTTTTCCCAACCCCAGCACATTAGTTTGCTAATTCCAGATGTATGAAACGCAGGCCTAACTGTATCTAGTATATTGAACGCCAGATAAACTAACTTGGCCTTTTTAAATAAAAAAATTCCCTCACTGGAATACTTTCAGTCTTTTGACTGTATGGATTACAGATGGAATGACTGTTATATGTGAGTACCGCTTTCTTTGACAGATTCTAGTATGGGTACATATATGTTTTCCCAACCCCAGCACATTAATTTGCTAATTCCAGATGTATGAAACGCAGGCCTAACTGTATCTAGTATATTGAACGCCAGATAAACTAACTTGGCCTTTTTTAAATAAAAAAAAAATTCCCTCACTGGAATACTTTCAGTCTTTTGACTGTATGGATTACAGGTGGACTGGTATTAGTAGGGGTGACACAAGCACACCCAAGTCCCTGATGTAGGATTTCTATGGCACAGACCACTATTACAAGTGATTAATGGACGTTGGGAGAGATTGTGCTGCAGCACTAGTCCCAAGATGGCCGCCGCCGGTCTGCACAACCTTTAAAAAAAATAGCCTTGGACTGTGCTGCTAAATCGCTATTGGTCTGAATCCCAGGTGTAGATGTCTGACTTGTTTGGAGCTTTGGAATGCACACTGTGGCAGCTTCTGCTGCAGCACTACAAGTCGCAAAATGGCGGCCGGCGGTCAGCCCAGGTACATGTGGATGGAAAAATCACTCTGGCCACTCTAAAAATAGCCAATCCCTATCAAAAAAGCAGCTCAGCTGCAGTTGTTCAGATGAATCACAGGTGGAGGAGAGAAATTTGCTTCCAGTTATTCAATTATCCCTGCCTATTCTCGCCCTAGCATCAGCTGCGTCTATCCCTGTTCTATTCACATCGGGAGTGAGCACGTCCCGACGTGTGCACAAGCTTATAAAGAGGCTGAGTCACATGCTGCACTTGGCCAATCACAGCCTTGCCAATAGTAGGCATGGCTGCGATGGCATCTTAGGGCAAGTAGTATGATGCATGTTGATTGGCTGCTTTGCAGCCTTTCAAAATGCGCCAAAATACATGCCGAACGACGAACCCGAACCCGAACTTTTTTGAAAATGTCCGGGTTCGGGTCCGGGTCCCAGACACCCCAAAATTCGGTACGAACCCGAACGATGCTCGAACTGTTCGCTCAACACTACCCAAAGCCGAACATTTTTATAAAAGTTCACATTCGAGTCCGTTGTTCATCGATTCTTCCTGCTTTTTGAAAGGCTGCAGAGCAGCCAATCAGCGAGGGTTTTAGATCTTGGTATAGCTATGATTGGCTGAGTGCAGCATGTGACCCAGCCTCTTTATAAGCTGGAGTCACTTAGTGCCGTACGTCACTCTGCTGCGTTAGTATAGGAAAAGGTTGCTGCCAGTGCTCCCAGGGAGAGATTAGGAAAGAAATCCTACATTTGTGTACCAAGCCCTGAGCCCAGTTATACTGCAAAGTGTTTTTTTTTTAACCATCTGTTACTGAGGTGGGGGTCGGCGGCCATTTTAGCCACTGCAGTGTCCTTAGAACTGCACGTGACTTGCATGTGTGCCAGCCTGCCAGGGACATCAGCCTAATCCTTTTTGGTAGCAAAGTGAAGGAAAAAATCCTTTTTTATCGCAGGTCAAGTCCCCCTACATTACCTTTTGTATAATTTAGGGGTGACATAGTCCATTTTTGTAGTCTGGGGAAAAAAATCTGTATTGTGGTGCTATAGAGCACTTGTGCATACAAAGCACCAAAACGTATTTTCAATTTCAGCAGTGAAATAGTGCATCAGTGTATTTTCTTGGAAAAAAAGTGGTATTCCTGGTCCTCAAAGCAGTTTAAAATACCCTGCCCAAATAACTATTTTACATTTCTGCAGTGAAATAGTGCATCAGTGTATTTTTGGGAAAAAAGCGGTATTCTTGGTCAACAAAGCAGTTATGCATACAGCGTACAAATACATATTTTAAATTTCAGCACTGAAATAATGAATTCCTGTGTCTTAGGGGAAAAAAAGCAGTATTTCTGGTCCACAAAGCAGTTTAAAATACACCGCCCAAAAACCTATTTTGCATTTCTGCTGTGAAATAGTGCATCGGTGTATTTTTGTGGAAAAAAGCATTATTTCTGGTCCACTGGTCCACAAAGCAGTTGTGCATACAGCGTACAAATACATATTTTACATTTCTGTAGTGAAATAGTGCATCAGTGTATTTTTGGGAAAAAAGTGGTATTCCAGGTCCACAAAGCATTTTTAAATACACCGCCCAAATACGTATTTTAAATTTCAGCCCTGAAATAGTTCTTTTTTTTGTTTTGTTAAAAAAAAGCCGTATTCTTGCCTCACATAGCAGTTGTGCATATAGCGTACAAATAGTGCATTAGTGTTTTTTGGGGGTTTTCAATAAGCCGCACAAATACCTACGTTTAAATTTCAGCTGTGAAATACTGCATTAGTGTACGTTGGGGGAAATAAACCCATATTGTTGGTACACAGAGCAGTTTGGCATACAACACACAAAAACATATTTTAAAATTTAGCAGTGACATACTGCATTCCTGTAGTTTCTTGCAATAAACACTGCTTTTGTGCTACATAGCAGATCTGAAGCCTACCCTGTATTTCAGCCATTTAAAGTAACCTTTTGAACTCCGCATTTACATAGTTGGTTGCAAACACACTGGTTTTGTGGTAGATCGCACATTTGTGGTATATACTGCATTTCTGACATTCAAATAAAACCAATAACTTCTGCTGTTACATTGTTGGTGATAGTGAAGTAATTGTGTTGAATTGCTCCGTTACACTGTTGTGTGACCTAAAGGAATGTATTCTGTTTATGACACGGGCGCTGCCTTACTGTTAGTGAACTGAATTGTTGACTATTGGCAGTTAAATGCAGCAGTCTTTTATGCTTCTTTATGACTCTGCTGGCAGGGTTTCCCTGAGCCATAACCATAGCCCTGCCCCAGAAGTGGAAGAGATTGAGTGCACGGAATGCCCAACCACTTAGGTTTGAGGATGAGGAGGACATGAGAAGACCACCGCAGCACGTCTCTGATGATGACGAAACACAGGTGAAAACCACTACGGCTTTCTGCGATGTGCAGACCGACAAAGAGGGCAGGGGTGAAGACTGGGTGGAAGATGATGTTGAGAACAATAAGGTCCTACATAGGTGACAGTGACCGAAAATGTGAATAATCCTCTTTTAAATTGGTGGGTGCAATATAACCATTTTTGCCAGGTACAAACACCTGTACTGCCTAACTTTTAGAGCACATACAATTGGCGGTTACCTTCTTGCATGACATACAGCCTTTTTGGGCTGTGAAGCCAAAGGTACTAGTCGCCAACAACATGTTTTTTATTTTTTTAAATAAATTGCTGTAGACGTCAAACAATTGGGAAAATATAAAACAATAAAACAAAGTGTAAGTGCGCTGTAGTATAACAGTGGTTGGGTGAGGCCGGTATACATGTCTATTCTGCACAAGGTACAAACAAGTCCTGTGGGATCCATGTCTGGTTCTTTTTAATAAACGAAAGCTTGCCCATGTTGGCTGTGGACAGGCGGCTGCGCTTGTCTGTGATAACATCCCCAGCCATGCTAAACACACGTTCAGACAATACACTGGCTGCAGGGTAGGCCAGCACCTCCAAGGCGTAAAGGGCAACCTCAGCACATGTGCCCAATTTAAAGACCCAGAAGTTGAATGGGGCAGACCCAGTGGCGTAGCTAGAAATGATTGAGCACCACAGCAAATATTTGACCGGGGCCCCCCTCCTACAGTCATTTTTGCACAACCCCTTCTTTTCATGCCACCATTCCTGGGGCTACTAAAGATCGCTTTCTCAGACCAGGCCCAGCAGCTGTTCCATCCGCTTTCTACACTGTCTGTATTGCCACTGTATAAAATTTCATTAAATAATACTGTTGAGGGGGCCCTGACAAAGTCTTTTAGTCCTCCTCCTCTTACTCCTCCTGGATTGGCCCCTTCTAGGTCATGGCCCCAAAGCAGTTGCTTCCCCTGTTTCCCCTGCAGCTATTCCCCTAGGCAGACCCATCAGTCAGTACGTGTACTCTTTCACCATGTTGCTGAAATGCTGCCTCCTTCTAAGATGTTCCAGATCTGCTGGTGGTGCAGGTTGTTGTGGCAAAGCTTTCCCACATTTTGCCCATGATAACCCTGCCTTCTGAGGTGCGGGCGGTGACCCAGCTGTGTTGGATACTTCTTCCTCCTCCTCTGCCTTCACCTGGTGCTTCCACTGAGTCCCCGGTGTCAGGTGTGAATGCCATCAGCAGAGCGTCTACTGGCGGGCTCATCTTCCTATCACACTCCAGTGAGGAAATTAAGGACGGCACGTTGTCCGTGTAACACGGATGCAGCAGGGTGGCCACCCAGTAAGCAGCACAAGTTAGAATGTGGCTGTAATTCGGCAGTCGGATAGGCACTGCAGCATGTAGTTGCACATGTCTGCCAGGCTGCCCAGAGGCAAGGACAAGCTGTCCTCTTTGAGGGAGGTGTATCGTCTGTGTCCTCTGTATCCCACAGCGTTCCTCCTACTCCTCCTCCTCATCCTCCAGAGCTGTGCCCTGGCTGGACAATTGTGTTCCAGGCCAGGGCCTATGTTGGTGCAGGAACCCACCCTCCGAGCCACTTGTATTTGGCTGGCCTTAAATTAAGGATAAGGCGTGTATATAGTTTTGTTTGTTTATATAGTAAGTTTAGCTGCCTTATAGTTATTTTAATATGTTTTAAGTAAATTTGTATAGTTTGTTAATGGTTTGAGTGAAAGGGGGGTGGGGTGTGTTGTGTGTGTTCGATTAACTGAATTGATTTTCACTGTCTGGTGTTCAGGAATTTCTGCACCCCAAATTCAGCACATGTGGCAGGCAGGGGATGTGCGTCAAACCGGCTAGGCCTAGACCTGCTAGTATATGTCACCCATTAGCGCACAACACCAGGCCGGATGCTGTAGGCTCAGTGGCACCAATCAATCATCGGTCTGTTGTTACATGCCCGTCCACAGCTCCTGTGCGGTTTGGGGTTTGTCCCAAAAACACACGAATTTTAAAACAACCTGCTGTCGTTTCCCCCTGGCTGTGCTGCTGTGGGTGGTGAAGGTGTTATGCTGAGTGGATGAGGAGGAGGTAGAGGAGGAGGAAGCGGAGTAGGAGGTAACAGGATACAAGAGAAATGCCCTGCAATCCTCTGGGGTGGAAGGACATTCGCAAAAATGCTATGCGCTTCAGGCCCAGCCGCCACTGCATTTACCCAGTGTGCTGTTAAGAGAGATATAACGTCCCTGCACATGACTACTGGTCCACGTATCAGTTGTTATATGGATCTTGCCAAAGATGGCGTTGCGCAGTGCACACCTGATTTTGTCCGCCACTTGGTTGTGCAGGGACAGGATGGTTCGCCTGCAAAAGTAGTGGTGGCTGGGATCCACGTACTGTGGGACAGACACCCCCATAAGGTTTTTAAAACTCTCCACCAGACAGAATGACAGCATTTCAAAGGACCAGGAATTTTGAAATCAAGGCATTCAGAGCCAGGGATCGCGGGTGGGTAGGGGAGTACTTCCTCCTTCTATTTCTCTTTCTCTCCAGTGTTTGGAAGATGGACAGCTGATAGCTGAACACTTCCATGAGTTTCGGTGGAGATGGTTGGTGACGTGGCAATGCCGCCACATCCTCTGTTTGCTGGGTGGCAAGTGCCAATGTCACTCACTTGGGCACAGGTTTAGAACGTTTATTTATTATTTTTCTGTATTTTATGTTATTTTAAGTCACTTCCCTATCCACATTTGTTTTCAGGGGATTTACCTACATTTTGCTGCCTTTTGCAGCCCTCGAGCCCCTTCCAGGGCTATTTTACAGCCATTTTAGCGCTCAAAAGTTCGGGTCCCCATTGACTTCAATGGGGTTCGAGTTCGGGGTTAAGTTCAGGTTAAGTTCGGATCCCGAACCTGAACATTTTTTTGAAGTTAGGCTGAACCCGTCGAACCCGAACTTCCAGGTGCTCGCTCTACTCTATTTGCCGTCACCTGGCCAAGCTACTGGTGTGGCTGGGCAGGGACCACATTTATCCAGTGGGGTGTAAAGGATTGTCCTTTACCATAGTTACAGATCCACACATTGGCACTGCCGTGAACTTTACCAGACACCGACAGGATTAAGGACTGGACCACTTTGTGCTTAACATACACATGCAGGACTGATAAAGCTATTTTGGAGAAGTAATTACAGCTTGGCACTCCCCACCTTGGCTCAGCACAAGCCATTAGTTCTCTGAAAGGTGCAGAGTCAACCACATGAAAAGGGAGGGACTGTAGTTCCAGCAACTTGGCCAGAAGC
Source organism: Bufotes viridis (assembly GCA_033119425.1). Lineage (NCBI taxonomy): Eukaryota > Metazoa > Chordata > Amphibia > Anura > Bufonidae > Bufotes > Bufotes viridis. The sequence goes on from CM065590.1 coordinate 402,495,736, forward strand.
AAGTTCAGCTTCTGCTCCGTTGGATGAGTGCACGCATGGTGTCATATAACCCAAGTAACCAATTAATACCTAATTAATGACACAACACCATAGTTGATTAACATAAATTAATTTATTAATGGATTGTTTAGGCCACGGTGTATAATGTTACCTTATAATCACCATTAAGATTATTCCATCAACAACTTACTAATAATAACCACAACATTAGTCCGCAATAGCGACTTTACCCCAAATCGCCAAACAGCAACGCTGAAAGGCTAACCGACAACAACACCGCAGCCTAAATCAATCATATTCTGAAGTCCAACATTCAGAATATCCAAACCAATGACAGAAAAGTTATTACCAGATCTGCTGTATAATCCTTTAACAAAACCCTCCAATTCTGTATGTCTGTAAGACAACCCATTTAATGATAACATATATTTTTCCATGTTTTTATTGATTCTTATTCTAATTTTTTCCATGAAAATCATGTTTTCATTTTTCCAACACAACTTAGGAGAAATCTCAGAAAAAAACAAAATAGCTTTCGGTAAAAGAGTGTGAATTTTTTGTAATGTAACTTTCAATTCCAATAACAAGACATGAGTAGAGATTCTGCCCATATCAAACATACCCACTTGTAAAATTACAATAGTTGGTAACGGCCAAGTACATTTTGCCTGAAAACACTGAGCGAAAACATTTTTTATTCTCAAAAACGTATCATATTTCCAATAGATTTTGAACCTGTTGCTGAAACCTAAATTCTCATCTTTAAATCTTACTATGGAGCGATTTCTTGCTGCTAATGTAGACTCGTCTCCAATAATCCAAATGATCTTCTTATTACCTGAAAAGATATTATAATTCCAATTCAGGTCTTATATAAAGTTTGAACCTATTAGAATTCCATCTACCAATGTCTTTTATGATGTTTTCTTTTAATCCTATTTTAGCTGCTAATGTAGCGGCACCTATTCTAAAAGAATGGGAAGAAATTTTCTCATTCTGTAATCCTGCTCCAATTTTGCATTTGTTAAGAATAAAATTCATTTGATATTTGGTTAGTGGTAAGTTATTTTTATGTAAAAATAAAGGGCCTGGTTTGAGATTTCTGTACTCTAACCACTCAAAAATTGCTTTCACCGGACACAGAACAGATGAAGGAAAAACGTTAAGTTTTAACCAAACACCTTTCCCTACTTGGTCAGTTTTAGATCTTTTTATATGAATTTTAACAAAATTTGTATGTAATGAGACATCCTCCAACAATAACGGAGCTTCCGCTTTATTGTTTGCAGCAGTTATTTCATTGATGCGCAATGCCCCGAAAAAAGAAAATAAAAATGCCGCTTTGAAAAGCCTAGTTTCATAAATAGAAGAGCAAACGAAAGGTAAATAAGAAATAAATTGAATTAACAAATCTAGTGTTATTGGTCTAGTCTTTTCAATTACCTTGCTGTTTCTTTTTATACCTTTAATTACTTGTTTTACCAAGCAATTCTCAGAAATGGGTCGAATATTAAACATTTTTTGAAAAAATGAAATTCCAGCCAGAATTTTTTGTATATAATTGGCCTTATTGCCTTTTTTAAATAGACTTAACACAAATTTGACGTTGTGTTCAAAGTCATTGTCTAATAATTTAAAGTCATTGACAGAACAAAAATTACTCCAATTGGCCCATGCAGCTGCATATGCGGCCCATGTATTGACTGCCAATGAGTTTTTAATTAATGCGAAGGTCAATTCCAAGTCATTGTCCAAAGATGAGCAGGGCAAGGGATTCCATAGATATCCGCTTCTGGCACTAATTCCCTGAATCGTGTGAAATTCTGCCGGGACAAAGCATCAGCAATTATGTTTCTTTTACCTTCTAGAAATTTAGCCTTTAACCAAATATTATATTCTAAACAAATCAAAGTAATTTGTCTTAGCAGATTTATTACAATTTGGGATTTGGCGGATAAGCAGTTTATAGAAAAAACTACTCCCTTGTTATCTGAAGAAAGTAATATACGTCTATTTTTAAAATCATCAATCCAAATCGTTAAAGCGACTAGGACAGGGAATAGCTCTAAAAAAACAATGTTTTTTATGTGTTCAGATTCAAACCATTTTTTGGGCCATGAACATGCAGACCATTTTTTACCAAATATGGCACCATAACCCACTGACGCAGCTGCGTCAGTGTAAAATTGAAGTGCATTAGAGTCAATGAATTTCTGTTGCCATATAGTTCTACCATTATAGCTCTCCAAAAACTTTAACCATAGCCGTATATCATCTTTAAGCTGCCCCGTCAGTCTAATGTGCTCATTTGGGAGTTTTTTACCGCTAGTTGCCGAATACATTCTTTTGGAAAAAACTCTACCCATCGGAATCACTCTGGAAAAGAAATTTAAAGAACCTAGGGCCGATTGTAGTCTACGTAAAGTAGTTTTTTTAACGGATAATAAATTTGTTAATAACGTACGGGCAGAAATGATTTTTTCTTCCGGAATTCTGAATTCCATGTTACTAGAGTCAATTTGAATCCCCAGAAAATTGATGATATTAGTAGGAGGAACAGTTTTTTCTTCCGCTAAAGGTACGTTGAAGTACCTCATAATATTTTTGAAAGATGACAATAAATTATGGCAATCCAAAGAATCACGTTTCCCAATAAATAAAAAATCATCAAGGTAATGTAATACATATCCATTACCATAATGATTTTCTAGAGACCATTGAAGGAAAGAAGAAAACGCCTCAAAGTAGAAGCAGGACATGGAATATCCCATAGGTAGGGCTTTGTCGAAATAATAGTTACCGTTAAAATAGAAACCCAGCGAATTGTAACCAGCTGAATCAATTGGTAACAATCTAAATGCAGATTTTATATCTGTCTTGGCCATAAGGGCGTTTTTTCCTGCCTTTTGTAATAAAATTAGTGCTTCATCAAATGAGGCGTAATGTACAGAGGCACAGTCTTTGTCTATCAAATCATTTAAAGAATGATCTTTAGGGGCAGATAAATTATGAATTAGACGAAAACTGTTAGGTTCTTTTTTTGGCACAAGCCCTAAAGGGGAAATTCTGAAATTTTGAAAAGGAGGTTGATTAAAAGGTCCCGCAACTCGATTTTCCAAAATTTCTTTATTTATCTTATCCAAAACTGCATCTCTATTAATAATTGCTGATTTCAAATTATTAACCAAAACACAGCCAGAACCTTCAAAAGGTGGAACGTAAAAACCCGACTTAAAGCTCTCAGTTAATAATTTGGCCATCGTTTTGTTTGGATAAAATTTTAACCAAAGAAGAATTCTTGGGATATTCAACGGTGTCACTTGTTCTATGGGAGTCATTGCTCCTAGATCCATGAAAACCTTGTTTTTTAAAACACTTGGTTGCTGGATGAGATCCGGTGCAGAAAGTACACTCATGTTTATACTTGCATGAGTTAAGCCATCTGCAAGAGGTCTCATTATATGCGAAGCATACGCCTTTTTTGGGTGTTTGCTGACGAAAAAAATTAGACCTTTGTGGAAGCATTAGATTAATCCATAATCCCACATCTTTAGCACCCCAATTCAATTCTGGATAAACTGCTAGTTTTTGACGAAAGGATTCGTCGTAATTTTGCCAGGCAGTGCCACCAAAATTTTTATATGCCTCTAATATGCTGTCCTGGTGATGGAAAAGACCGCTGCATACTTCTGGATGTTTTTCCCCCATCACGGCTGAATAAATACTGAATCCTTGAAGCCAATTGAGAAAGGTTTTAAATTGAGATCTTTTCCGCTCTTCCTCCTCGTTTTTAACAGTTTTACCAGTATCTTTAGATGAGGGAAGAAGTGAAAAGATGTCAACAAATTCTCTATTCCAAATTTTCTCCTTTACATGTAAAGTTAAATGAAATCCCAGCGGCGAAACTTGACATGGCATAGTTTCTTTATAAGAAATTTCATTAATGCCAGTGCCAGTTTCAAAAGATGGGACCAGGATTTTTTCTTTAAATAATTGGCCAGACATATTTGTGTCCATTTTATGCGAGTTTTCTTCTGGATCCAATATATCATGTATATCAGATTGAATGTCCGTATTAGACCAGACTGGAATTAAACTATTTGTACTTTCCTTGTTTGATAAAAAGGATATAAATTCTTTAAATAAATGAACCTTTTCAGCAGAAAATGTATCAGAATTTAAATTAAATTCTCTCAAATTTAAATCAGTGCTATGAGATGTACAGACACTATGTGTTTTTACTGAATTTGAAGTATGCTCACCATCCTGAGTGTTGCTTGAAGATTTTTCCTTTCTAGATGGCAGACTGTTTCTGGACGCTGCTTTTCCTATGGAGGCAGTTGAGGAGAAGCAGTTGCTGTGACAGTTGATGATTTCTTGCTGGCATTCCTCGCGCAGGATTGCGCAGGAAAATTTTTTATCTTGCTGGGGTGGGTAACCTGTGTGGGAGAAAAAGATACTTTTTCTTTTCGTGGGCGTTTTGAAGGTGGAGGAGAAGACGGAGCTGTAACCAGCAGCTGTGAAGCGATTAAATCCTTATCAGCCTCTGGCTCTGCGTTCCGGTTAAGAACAGGAGCGCAGACCAGATTAGACAATTGACGATCTTGCTCCTTGTTGAAACGCTCCGCTTGTAAACAGCTGCGCAGCCATTCCTCTCCTCCAGAAGATTCAGCTTTTTCAATTAATTGCTTTAGTAATTCTTCCATCTTCTAAGTGTGCAGGTCTGGTCTGAGTTTCTTCCAGCGGCGTCTGCAACTGACTTTAACGATCTAACTTTTTCTTTTATAGGTAATTTCACGAGCTGCCTTGCACCAGCCACTCCACCAATGAAAACCTACCTGCTTATACCATCTTCCCAGGTAAGAATTAAACCAGCATAGATTTATTTAAATGCAAATAGAGGGTTCATGACACCATGTTCCCCCTATTTGCATACGCAAACATGGTTTTTTCATACTGTTGTCTTTTTGCAATCACCTAGGTGATTGGTTGCTGGTGAAATGAGTGACAAGGAGTTAGGAGGAGGAGAAGGAGCATCAGGACCAGTAGATGATGGGAAGGAAACACAGCTCCCTTTGGCTGAGGTAGTGGAGCCTTGACTGCTGCAAAAGGGTTGCGGGCCACTTGGAGATGCATCAGGCTGTACCGCAACATTACTGCCATGGTTTCGGGAGGCCACTTTATGGTGACGCTCCATGTCTGTTGACACAGAGCCGTGGTGCTAACATTGGCACCCTGGCCATGCATCACCTTCTGCCACATATTCTACACACGGCCATGCTGACGTCCTCTGGTGACTTGATTAAAAATTTCCTCACAGGCGGGCATTTTTCCCCCACCACTGCACGCTGACTGCCTGCTGCTTCATCTATAAACCCCTGCACTACTAGTTGTTTCTGGACAGGTAGACTCCTGAGTAGCAGACGGTCTACCCCTGGTATATTTGGCTCCAGATCTCACACTGCTGCCACCCTGCTGACTCACGGCCACATTCACACCTTGTTGGCTCAACCACTATCTCATGCGCTAGCTGTCATCCTCACTCTCTGATGATGATGATGATGATGATAAAGTCCCCTCTTAACCCAGGTCGCACATGAAATCAGCTACATCATCATCCATTACTGTCTGCATATCACTGTTGTCACCCTCACCAGTCCCATGGCCACGTGCCTGACTGCTCAGAACACCTGCTCCCACTCGACTCTCATTGGTGCTACTTGCCCACCTATAGGAGGAAGCAGTGGGTCTCTCCTCCAAATCTTGGCAGGGCAGTAGCTGCTGACTGTCCTCAATAAGCTCATCCTTTCTGAAAAGTGGAGCATAGCCGACAGCATACAATACTTCCTGAGCAGAAAGAACAAGCAATGAAAGAGGCAGGTTCAGGACAGGTGGGGGCACAGAGCTTTTTCCTTGGCTATGCCAACTAGGCGTGGTGTCAAAGGAACTGACTGTCTCTTAGCTGTCGGTGTCTGATGTTAGTTGAGATGATGTTAAAGACTAAGTCAACCATTCAAGGACAGCTGGGTTGCTTGAAGACTAAGTCAACCATTAAACGACCGCTGGACGATACTGGCAGCTCTGGCCTGTCACTGCGACTGCTGCTACCCCTCCTTCCCTCTTCTGCTGCTACTTCCCTTTTGCCACTGCCCGTTCCCTTGGAAGGCCCTGGCACTTGTCTGTCACACATACTGTATGGTAACAGTAACTGTAAGTGTAAAATTGCAGTAGTATTAGACCTCTTTCTCACCCCAGTTATAGAAACAAGGCCTAATGAAATTACCTATATATAAAACAATGTGAACACCCCTAAATCAATAGTATTAGAACACTATTTCACCCCAATTACAGAAACAAGGCCCAATTGAATTACTTATCTATAGCACAAGGTTTAAAACCAAATACATGTGGCTATGATAATAGCAGTAGCATTAGACCGCTTTTTAACCCCACTTAGTGCATTAAAGGAATTGCTGGATAAAGTCTTCTTATGATCTCCTTATTATTTTCCTACACTGCGCCATTGTTCTCCCTGAACTGGTCCAAACTAAAATTTTACAAATTACGTCTTTCCTAATCATTATCCCTGCACTAAGTTCACTGTAAATGGTAAAGACCGGGTAGGATAAGGCTTCTTATAGGACTGTGACATCACAGGGACTGGCTATCTGCTGATTGGCTGGCTACACGGCATTATGGGTGATCCCTCATTCCCAGGCTTCTTACTTTCACTTTGTAACATGTGCCGCAGTCGTTTTAGAAAAAATCCAATTCGATACCACGAATCGTCAGGAAATTCCGCTTCATGACGAATTGAATTTTTCCAGAAATTTGGATTGAATTCCACTTCGTCAACTTCGATCCCCTCAACACTATTGACAACTTCAGAAAGTTGTAAGAGTCTTGTAGTTTTTTCCAATTTCTTTAATAAAGCACACCCCTTTACACTGCATTCTGCTTGAAATATGTTTACTTTATTAGGATTTTATGTCACATAAAAGAGAAAGAAGATTGGACATCAGCACCTGGGTCCATCCAAGACATTATACAAATTTGTTTAAAAAAGACAGATATCATAACCATCATTTTTTCCTACCCCTCCAATGGTACCTCCACCATCCTCTTAACATGAGGTTCTGTAGCTGCTTGGCTATCTTAAAGGAGTTATCCATCCCCTATAATGACCCAGCAATGCCCGGACACCTCATATAGATTATACTCACCCTGATCCCCGGTACCCGAGTCACTCCTAATCCCCGTACTACCACCGCTGCATCTCCCAGTTGTGCAGATCAAAACATCCAGCAACGGGAGGAGATAAGGCAGGGTTCAGCCAATAGCAGGCCACGATGGGGACGAGCCTCCTTTGCATTGTGCGGGACACTAAGGAGGCTCATCCCTGTCCCAACCTGCTATTGGCTGACACCCTGCTTCAGTCTGACCACGAACCCCCCGCCCCCCCGTCGCTGCATCTTTTGCTCGACTTAATGGGGAGATGCAGCGGCTGCTATGGGGGGATGAGGAGCGATGCGGGTGCTGGGGAGTGGGGCAAAAATAATCTGTATGAGGTGCCTGGGCATTGGGGGGGGGGGTAATTATAGGTTTGGATAACTCCTTTAATTCCAACCATATAAACTCACAGATGTCCATATAAAACCTAGGGCTCTAACTTTGATGGAATTGATGGCAATATTATCTCCATGTATCTCTTTTTGCTTTTTGTACTGTTCAAGTCTAAAATAATCTTTGTAAGTACCTAATAATCTGATAAGACAATGTGAACTGAAATATATCTACATATCTTAGGCAATCCCACCAGATCCTCAGTCTAATGATGGGGAACTACAAAATATCTTATCAAACACCAGGCGTAGCTTAGAATTACCAAGTATGAATACCATGGACATTGCTGGAGAAGTGGAAAATGCAACCCACACGGTGATCCAGTAAGGAATGCTCATATTATAAGGAGAAAAGAATGACATCATCAAGATATACGTCACATAAAATGTAATGTAAATGAGAAGAAGAGACACCACAGTCTCAGCAGCTCTCCGATGAGTCCTAATCCGAAAATACTCTTCACTAGACATAGTCTTCTTCATCCGATAAGTGTGGCTACAGAGGGACCAAATTATACAGATTGTGGACACAAGAACAATGACAAAGCACAAATTGCTACTAAAGCCAAGAACAAAAACATTATACATACTGTTTATGTGAAAGGAAACTACCGGACGGGTTTGATTGTGTGATGTGGAGTTGAGAGGTAAGGACCTAAAAATGGTCCAGACCAGGGGCAGAGAGCTGGAGAAAGCCACAACCTCAGAGAACACAATGAGCCATGGGACTGCCACATCAATTGTCAGCTTGAGTTTGACAAGATAGGAAGACTTAAAATGAATAATCTTGGCAAAGAAATAAAGACAGAGCCAAGCAGTGAGCCACGAGCTGGAGAGGGTCATGAACAGCATCACAGTAAAAATTATGGGAAATACGTAGTTCATGAAAATGAACTGTGGCCAAAAGTATATAAAGAAAATATAGTTCCCAAAACTGTAGGATAATCCAGTATTGGCGATGCTGAGGGCCACCAAGATCTGGTCAACTGGGTTGAGGAGTTTGCCCTTCAACCAGTCCAGGATGTTCACAGTTACAATGAACCCATTGCACAGAATGGAGACGATAATCAATATAGTGACCACTGACAGGTAGAAGTCCAGAGGATTCATGATATCCTGAGTATCATGATCGGTTAAGGCCATTGTTCTTCACTTCATGTAATTGATTGATGAAAGTAAATAAAGATGATACAGCCCCTTGTAATTTCTCTACAGGTTCCTGCAGTGTCCTGCTTCTCCTGTAGATGCTGTGAAAGTCCAGGTCTTCAGCTGGTGTAGATTCTGTGTCCTTGGGGAACACATTTGAATAGATGCAAACCAATTTCTTTACTTCATTATATTTCACTGTATTTAACCAATAGGATAAACTGAAAACAAGGTTTAAGTGGTAAACCATTAGCAAAAATATTCTGTGTGCTTCCTCACCCTAAGTAGCCGCTCAATAGTATTGTGATAAATTTAATTATGATTCAATTGCTGCAACTAAAAAATATTGTCAATCAGATGCTAAAATGTTAACCTGGACTCATGAATAATCAAGAACTTTCTGAGAAAAGAACATGTTTATTGGCTCTACAGATCATGTCACCTAAGCGCTAGATTTATCAGTCCATAAATCACAAGGGGAAGATGCATTTACCTATCGTTATTTTAACTTTGCCAACAGTAAAACTCAAACCTGATAAATCAATTCTCTGGAAGAGCTGTAAGGTCCATAGAATCGAGTTTCATTGGAACAGAAACTGAATGAAACAAGTCTTTGATCTCTGACAAGACATGGACTACAGCAGAAATCATCAGTTATAATCCATGTGCTTGCATTTGTAATCCTGGCCACAGTGGAAATTTACAAAATAGTCAATACCAGTGTTTCCAGTAGATCAATGATCCCCAAGAGAACCCAGAACCTGTATTGTAGATGCTGATAGAGAATGACTGCAGAGCACGTCCTGTCCTGTTATATGTCCTGCTCTAGAACCTTAGAAATAGAGAAGGATGTACAGGGCTGAGGAGCACATACATAAAATGTTTACTACTTTCAATAGTTTTATAATATATATAATGAGCAACACAAAAATATCTACTGTATAGTCTATTGACATTCACCCCTCATTACTTCCATGTAAGAACCTGGTAAATGAATGGCAAGGTAACATATCCTTCCAGGCGTCTCTCAGTCTGGGATTGCCAAGAATGAGGAGGACAGATTGTACAGGATTGAAGGCGGACAGAAGCAGAAGAGTCACCCAGAATCCTGACTGGAGATGTGGGATAATGGAAAAGTAGAAAATCAACATTAAAACATAAAAGATTCCATAGAAGAAGAGAAAATAAGTCATTCTACGAACCACTTGTAGATATGAAATCAGGGAGCCATTGTCCACTGTTTCCACACTTCTCTCCATCTTAGAACTGTGCCGTTTAAGTGTCCATATAATGCACCCGGTGAAGATGACTGATATCATACAAGGCATGGCAATAATAATTTGGCTAGCATTCATAAGTCCTGACTTTTTCTCTGCTAGCACCTTCAGGACAGGTGGAGGATCATCTGTGGTGTTTTGGAAATAGGTCTGTGGAGAAATTAGCAGAAAACTGATCAAGAAGCCGTTGATAAAAGCCATAATTTCAAGAGCCAATATCATCCAAGGAACGATTGATCTGATGTGAAACTTCACCCAAGACAGACAACTAGTCTGTGATATTTTTATGAAATAGAAGGCTCCTAGGCTAGCAGTGAGCCATGCACAAGAGCTGACACTATAGAGCACTAATATAATATACATAGAAGATAAGTCATATGTGAATGAGAGTCGAAGACCAATGAACTGATCCAGTAAACCAGCTGATATCAGTATGTTGTAACCTATATTGGAGATGCCAAGAGACACCAGGATTTTATTGCTGGTGCTCATGGTTTTCTGTTTGTAGAAGTCACAGAAGATGACGGACACAATGAAGAGATTGAAAAATATTCCTGCTGTTAATTCCACAATGACGGGAGCCAAGACGTTCCGACCATCCTCGGTATTCATTTCAGTATCGTTTCTTTTGACTCTCAGCTCACAAACAGTTTTTTCCACAATTATTAGAAGATCAGAGTTGACTCATACTTGTCATAACCAGTGATAGTCCACATATGACAATATCCACTGTGCGCGCCACAGGCTCCGGCTTATGTCCTCCACTCAAATATTCAATTCATGTATTTGATTCATTGGTGGATCCGTGGAGACCTAACATATCTGTCTTCATAAGCATGTTCTATAGGGGAAAAAAAATTGTGGTGATTCTTTGAGTCACTTTTACTATCTCTGACTTGAAGGATGATGAAAGCCCAAGATTTGCCTTTATGCAAATTTATAGCATGTACAATTTCCACTGACAAGTTTTTATAACAGGTTAAGGATGACAGGTAAAAAGGTTATGCAACATGCGGTCATTGTCATATTTCCTTATATCATATCCTACCTTTTCCATACTACAGTCCATGCTCAACACAGGACACAATTTTACACAATTCATTTTATAATTAATAATAAAACATGAAGTCTCCCTGTGTAGATAAATGGTAATAATTCACCTATAGCAGTCCTGTATTATAGTATACTGCACTGCCTCATTCACCACTAGGGATGAGTGAACCCGGACCGTACTGTTCGGGTTCGTAACGAACATTACAGTCACGAGGTACCTGAACACAGACATTAGCGTGAATGTCTGTGTTCGTTGTTTGGAGTTAAAATAAAATTTGTTGAGCGGCTGCAGCACACCAAATCACAGCACAGCAAATAACATAGTAACATAGTAACATAGTATATAAGACCGAAAAAAGCCCTCTGTCCATCCAGTTCGGCCTGTTTCCTACAAGTTGATCCAGAGGAAGGCAAAAAACCCCTGTGAGGCAGAAGCCAATTTTCCTCACTTAATGGGAAAAAAATTCCTTCCCGACTCCAATCAGGCAATCAGAATAACTCCCTGGATCAACGACCCCTCTCTAGTAGCTGTAGCCTGTAATATTATTACACTCCAGAAATAAATCCAGTCCCCTCTTGAATTCCTTTATTGTACTCACCATCACCACCTCCTCAGGCAGAGAGTTCCATAGTCTCACTGCTCTTACAGTGAAGAATCCTCTTCTATGTTTGTGTACAAACCTTCTTTCCTCCAGACGCAGAGGATGTCCCTCGTCACAGTCACAGTCCTGGGGATAAATAGATGATGGGACAGATCTCTGTACTGACCCCTGATATATTTATACATAGTTATTAGATCTCCCCTCAGTCGTCTTTTTTCTAAAGTGAATAACCCTAATTTTGATAACCTTTCAGGGTACTGTAGATCCCTCATTCCAGTTATTACTTTAGTTGCCCTCCTCTGAACCCTCTCCAGCTCTGCTATGTCTGTCTTGTTCACAGGAGCCCAGAACTGTACACTGGGACTTCCGGTTCCGGCGCCGACATGAGCAGCCGCGTGTAAGCAGAGCTCCGCTGCCGCTTCCCCTTACCTCAGAAGTGCTCCCAGCAGAGTGGGGATAAAGCCCCAGCAGATCTCACCGGATAACGTCGGCGATCTCCTCCAGTGCATGGAGCGCTATTTGTATGCTATGGGGAGCAGATCCAAATCTAAAGTGAGCGCTAAGACAGCAAAGACCTCGCAAGATATGCAAAACATGGCGTCCAAGGAAGACAAGTGGGACAATGTAGACGCTACATCGGGGCAAGAAGAAGTTATGAGTGCCTCAGAAGGAATAGATTACAAGCAACTGGCGCTAGAAGTTGCAGCAAGAATCCTTCCGGATTTACAAGAATCTCTTTCCTCAGCAGTCACGCAATCCATCCAACTGATCAAAGAAGACATCGCACAACAAGGGCAGCAAATAAATCAGCTAGAATCGCAATACTCCATAATGGCGTCAGAAATGCTGACGGCACAGTCAGCCTTAAAGGAGGCTTCCCGGGAGATTAAAAGACTAGCTGAGAAAGTGGATGAGCTGGAGAATCACTCCAGGAGGAGCAATCTGAGGCTACTAGGCATACCGGAGGACATTCCCCCGCAGGAACTGTTATCCATATGTGAAGTTGAGCTACCAGAGGCAGTGGGCCTAAAGGTGCGGTGTAAGATAGAAAGGGCTCATCGTGTAGGTCCTGACCTAAGAGAGCCTACAGGCAACCAGAACAACCAGTCAGTCACGTCAGGTCTGGGCCAGAGACCGAGGCAAGTAATTATGAAGTTCCTGAGCTTCACTGACAAAACTGAGGTGCTGAGGG